>WNWU01018945.1:2675-13910 GCA_012654045.1 Ptyas mucosa | reverse complement strand
GGAAATCCATTCCTCTTAAAGCAGGCTGGCTGGGGGATTCTGGGAGTTGAAATCCAGCCCTGGCAATTTTGCCAAATTTGAAAAACTCTGCTTTATAGGCAAAATCCGAATCGGTTCCTCTCCCTCTCAGGGCGGCTGCTGTCGGTTCTGCTGTCTCCCACCCACTCCAGATTCTTCCAGTCTGAGTCACCCCGTTTTCCTCCCCACCGCCCCCCAACGCACAGAGAAACTGGATTGACCTTGATCCTTGCCAGCCTCCAGGCATTCTCCAAGATCAAGGGTGCGCCAGGCCCTCTAGGGGTGGGGCAGGCACCCCACCCCCCCCCTCTCCCCCCCCCCTCTCCAAATTCCTTTCCTGCCTGCAAGTGTCTTTGCTCTCTGCAAACCAGGATGGGGTTTATTAATCTGAAGAGACGGAGAGGCTACACAACCACAGAATGCACAACCCAAGTCCAGGTCTTAACACAACCCCAGCATGCACAACAGGTCTTAACACAACCCCAGGATGCACAGCCAGGGTCTTGAACCCGTGTCTCGCAAGCCAACGCAAACTTCAAAGAAATGTTCCGGAAAAAAAAAACACATCAAGGAGTTACCTTTCAGGATTTTCCAACAGATCTTGTTGTTTTTTTAAAAAATTCATTAATTGCGGATTAAAGCAAATACCGGATGCAATTGAGGCAGAAGGTAAACAAACCGCAGAGCCCTTCCTATTTTTGCACATGCAGCCCAAAGACGCCCGGGGGCATTAAGTGGTACAGAAAAAAAACTCGTGTTTTGTTTTTTTTTAAATCTTTCTCTCACACGCACTATTCTCATTATATAATTTTAGGGTAGTTTTTTTTTTAAAAAAAAAAAGATTGCAACTCTATTCTGGAGCAACGGAGAGGAGATCCCATCGAAAGCAATCTCCGTCCAGAAGCAGGAAATGACGACCGTTGGAAGTCACTGGAAATCTGCAGACGACGACACCAAGCTGGCAGGAATAGCCGACAGGCCAGAAGATAGGCTTAAGATACAGAAGGATCTGGACAGAGCAGAACAGAGTAACAGAGTGGGAAAGGACCTTGGAGGTCTTCTAGTCCAACCCCCTGCTTAGGCAGGAAAACCTACACCTCTTCAGACAAAGGGTTATCCAACCTCTTCTTGATATCAAGTCCAATATCACACTTGAACGTTGGGTGCCGTCTAACAAAATGACATTCAAGGCTGAAAAAAGTAAGGTTCTACATAGAAACTAAATGCACAGGTACAGTATATGTGGTACCTTGCTCGATAGTAGTAAGTGTGAGAGGGATCTTGAAGTCCTAGTGGACAATCGCTTAAATATGAGCCAGCCGTGTGCAGCAGCCGTGGGAATGGGGATTTTGCAGTATCCTTCCCCTGGAGTGGGGTGGGAATGGAGCTTTTGTAATATCCTTCCCGCAGGAGTGGGGAGGGAATGGGGATTTTGCAGTATCCTTCCCGCAGGAGTGGGGAGGGAATGGGGATTTTGCAGTATCCTTCCCCTGCCACGGCCACCAAGCCACGCCCACAGAACCGGTAATGTTAGGATTCTATATGATGTATATAATGTTAGAACCAGTTGCCCAGGCAATATATATATACTGTAACTTTAAACTGTAAATGTTACGTTCTTGCTGAGTCATGCTGTAATGGGATAATGACTAGTTAGGAGTATATTTAAACAAAGTATTGTAACCTGCTCTGGTGGGAACTGCTGCTGCTGCTATGAACTGCTATTGTGACTGAACTGCTATGAACTGCTATTGTGAAGGAGTTGCTATCTGTTGATGGATCTGCTATCATCGTGGTTTGTTAACCAGAGTGAGTTGTTTGGACTGATTTACTGGACTGATTTATTGGAGAAGACTTGGGACTTGTTTATGACTACGCTACTGCTAAACCAGTTTTCTTATTCATTGCTCTCAACGTTTCCTTGTGCAGTTACTCTGCTGGTTGGTAAAACAACATCAATATCCTTAACATGGGTTATGGGCCCAGAGCCAACCATAACTAACAAGGATTGTTAAAAGCTAAACTGAGAGTTAATGTGAATAGTACAAACTGTGTTTGTGATAAACAATCCAAGTGAAGATGGCTCTAGAACAGGCAGCAAATTTTTCCATGATAACCTGGCTGGATGGAACAAACTATGTATCCTGGTCTACAAAATGTAGTTTACTTCTGCGTAGAGAAGGACTTTGGGACATAGTTAATAATCCACCGGATGTAACAGCATGGAATCCTGATGATGAAGAAGATGCGAAGAAGATAACCGAGTTTAACAGAGACACTGAACGAGCTCTTTGCATTATTGGACTAACACTGGGTGATCAGCAGCTTGTCCATATTCGTGGCGAAGAGTCTGCTGCTAGGTGTTGGACCAAGTTGAAGAGACTATATGTTCAAGACACTGTGGGTGCTCATATTTATCTCACACGAAGATTGTTTAAACAACATCTTCTTAAGATGTTAAGAAGACAAGAAAGGGATCAGTTGAGAGTGCAACAACCAAAAGAAGAAAAAATGTACTCAACTGCCTATGTTGTAAAACGTTGTTTTGCTTGTGGGGCTAAAGGGCATATAGCTAAGTATTGTAAAAATAAGAAAATGCCTGTTAGGGACAATATTAGACCCAAGAAGGGTTGTAATTTAGCTATATCAAATTCAACTACTGATGTTAACCAGGATTGCTGGGTTGTTGACAGTGGTGCTTCTCAATCTATTTCCAGAAACAGAAAATTTTCTGTTAACCAGCATGTACAGGCCATGATTAGAACTATGTTAGCGGATTCTGGTTTGCCTAATAATTTATGGGGTGAAGCTGCCATGTGTGCTAACCATGTGTTAAACAACGTGGTTCATTCCTCTACAGGAGAAATTCCATTCACCTTATGGCATGGGAGGAAACCTAATCTTAGTTATTTACACACATTTGGAGCCCCAGCTTGGGTACATATTCCATCTAGTTTAAGGAGAAAGGATCAACAAAGAGCCAGAAAACTGTTTTTCGTTGGCTATGAATCAAACCATAGATCTTTTAGATTTTGGGCACAGGGAACTACGAGTGTATACTGTAGTGCTAATGCTAAATTTCTAGAACATGAAGGATGGGATAGACTAGAGCATGCAGACTATAGACATAATAATACTGTTAGTATCGAGCATCAAATTCCTGATGATATTCCTGAGGATGTAGATGATGCAAAATCCTCTATCAAGGAGGAAGAACAGGAAATAGGTTTAGAGGATGTAGTTTTAGGGGAGGAGTCAGAGGAATCATCTGCTGTAAGTCCTGTTTTACCTAGAAGATCTACTAGGGAGAGGCATCCACCTGATCGTTATAAAGCGACTGTGGTTTGCCAAATTAACATTGAGCCTTCAAGTTATGAAGATATCAAACTTTATCCTGATAAGGAGCAAAATGCTTGGAAGGAGGCAATGAGTAAGGAAATTAATTCTTTAACCAAGTTAGGTGTTTATGAAACTGTGAAATTGCCACCTGGTGAAAAAATTAATAGGTTGTAGATGGGTTTACAAAGTTAAGAAAAGCATAGATGGTACAGTAACCCATAAGGCTCGCCTTGTAGCCCAAGGTTTTTCTCAGACTGAACAAGATTTCGATGAAGTTTTTGCTCCTAGTTTACGTGCTAGTACTTTAAGAACAATGCTAGTATGGGCGGCTAAGCATAAATATAGTATTAACCATATAGATGTAGAAACAGCATATTTACATGCTCCATTAAGACACACCATCTATATGAAGAAGCCTTTAGGAGTTGAAACACAAAACCACACTGATTGTTGGAAGTTACATAAAAGCCTTTATGGTTTGCGACAATCAGGGTTCGAGTGGAACCAATGTATTGTGAAAGAGCTAAATAGGATCGGTTTTTATGAAGGTGTAGCGGATAAGTGTCTCTTTAAGAGAGAAACTAATGGTTTAGTATCTTTTTTGTTACTGTTTACAGATGATATAGCCATAATAACGAAAACTGACAAAGAAGCCATAGATATTGTTCAACAGTTACAAACCAAATTTAAGATCAGAAGTTTGGGAAATATTAGGCATTATTTAGGTCTAGATATTAATCAAACAGCTAGGGGTTATAAAATATCTCAATCTAGCAAAATAAGCCAAATGTTAAAGCGTTATGGAATGGAGCTCTGTAAGCCAGCGAAAACGCCTATGGCACAGGACTTTCAACAAGGAGAGGTCCAAAGTCCTAAATTCAGTAGGGAGATCTACCAGTCTCTTATAGGTAGTTTATCTTATCTAAGCAATTGGTCAAGACCTGATATTTCGTTTGCAGTAAACCAATTAGCGAGATATAATGCAGAGCCGACTGATAGACATTGGCAAGCCGCAAAACGTATATTAAGGTATCTGAAGATGACGATGCATTATGCATTGTATCTAGAACCTAACAATGATTTAGTATTAAGTGCATATGCAGATGCCAGTTTTGCTACTGATGTGACCACTAGGAAGTCCACATCGGGTATAGCTATCATGTTAGACAATTGTTTGATTAACTGGAAATCAATTCGTCAAAAACATATTAGTCTTTCGACTATGGAGGCAGAATTTTCCTGTTTGTCACTCGTTTGCACTGATTTGATTTATTACAAACAATTAATGATGGATATTGGTTTAAAGATGGATTATCCAATTGTAATACATGAGGACAACCAAGCTGCTATAAAAATGGCAACAAATTTAGCAGTTAAAACTGGAACTAAATATACTGACATTAGGTATCTTAATGTTCGTCAATGTATCCAAAGCAACATGGTTATGTTAGAATATTGTGTGTCGGAAGACAATATTGCTGATGCGTTTACCAAAGCGCAAGGTGCTATAAAACATAAAACATGTTGTGAAAGCTATGGATTAAGAATCTAAACTGTATATATTGACCTGTCCAAAGGGGAGAATGTTAGGATTCTATATGATGTATATAATGTTAGAACCAGTTGTCCAGGCAATATATATATACTGTAACTTTAAACTGTAAATGTTACGTTCTTGCTGAGTCATGCTGTAATGGGATAATGACTAGTTAGGAGTATATTTAAACAAAGTATTGTAACCTGGTCTGTTGGGAACTGCTGCTGCTGCTATGAACTGCTATTGTGACTGAACTGCTATGAACTGCTATTGTGAAGGAGTTGCTATCTGTTGATGGATCTGCTATCATCGTGGTTTGTTAACCAGAGTGAGTTGTTTGGACTGATTTACTGGACTGATTTATTGGAGAAGACTTGGGATTTGTTTATGACTACGCTACTGCTTTTTCCTACGATAAAGTACACTTTTGCTAAACCAGTTTTCTTATTCATTGCTCTCAACGTTTCCTTGTGCAGTTACTCTGCTGGTTGGTAAAACAACATCAATATCCTTAACAGGTAGTAAAAAAAAATTGAAACCCACCACCGGTGCACAGTCCTCTCTGGGGGCTATTGCAGCTGAAAATCCCACCCTGGTGGGGGGATAGGATGCCCCCTATGCCCCCCGGCAGCCCATGAGCCTCTGCCTTCCTTCCAGATTTTGCATCTACAGCTGCTTTCTTCCAGATGTTCTTAGCTAGGACGATGGGAGCCACATCTGCCCCCCAGGAGTGGGGCAGGGGGGGGCATTCCTAGCTGACCCTGGGCAGAAGCGAGAGGGGAGGGGGGCTTCTTAATGCAGATTCTTTTTAGCCAGAGAATGAACTTCACTAAAAAGATTTAATTTTGGCCAAAGGATGTGGAAAAGGGGCAGCCCCGAGTAAGGGGGGTGGTGGCGACTGGGAGGGCAAATACCCCCTTGGACCAATAGTCCACCTCCCAAACTTTACTGCTTCTGCAAGATTTGCCTTTGTGTGGCTGCAAAGGGTGCAAAACACATCACACACACAAACACAACTCCCAACTGTTGGCTTGGGGAGGGGTCGAAAGTGTTAAGGAATCTCTGGCCTGGAAAAAGGCTGGGAGAAGATTGAAAAGGCCCATTTCTCCCCTCCCTCCCACACCTTTGCACACAATTGGGTCCTGCTTTGGCCTTGGGCAGGGGGTTGGACTAGAAGACCTTCAGGATCCCTTTCCCCGCCCTCGGATTTTATGATTCCACCTCCGTTCCAGCTGGATTCCCAGGGATTTCCTGGCTTCTTTGGCACGTGTGCATGCATTAAGAGGGGTGGAGGGGATCCGGCACACCCCACCCCAAACATTCTTGGCTCCTCAGGGGTTGAATTAAGCTCTTTTGCAGAAGGCGATCGGAACCGAGCGTCCTGCCCTTTTGGAGGATCATGGCAGCCTCGATCTGCAGGTTCGAAGTGGAGGATTGGTAGAATTTGGACGCACAAACACACACGCATCCCAAAATCATTTTTAAGGGAAAGTCAGGGGCCGATTTGCTCTGCGCCAACGTGTGCAAAAGTTCCTGAACGCGCAAGCTAAGAAAAAGGAAAGTCGGTGCAGCCAGAATCCACAAACTGAGGAATAGAGGAAAAACGTTGAGCCAAAAATTGTTAGAAATCTGGAATTAAGTCAAATTTCCAGGAGGGCTGGGATGGAGGAGGCCCATGCTCAGCCGTTCTCTTGCTCAGCTTTGCAGATTTTGGACAATGAGCCTGTCTAGCATGGCCTAAAACTCCTCATTTGGCTCTTTTGAAAAAAAAATTCATGGTGCTAGTCCTTTTGAGGGAAAAGCCAAAGACGAAAGGAGGCAGCAAGGGAAGAATTTCAGCTCTGGTGTCCTGCCCCTTGTAGAAATACAGAAAGGCAGGAAATATGATGCCCAGTGAGATTTCGGCCGCTATGGAGGGGGTGTACAGGTAGTCCTCAACTTACAACTATTTGTTTAGTGGCCATTGGAAGTGAGAACGGCACTGAAAGAGTCTGGCAACTGGTCCTTGCACTGGACAACCGTCGCAGCATCCCTATGCTCACGTGATGAAAATTTGGGTACTTGGCAACTGGCATGGTGGCAGCGTCCCAGGGTCATGTCATCGCCATATATGACCTTCCCAGACAAGCAGGCTCAGTGGGGGAAGCCAAATTCGCTTAATGACCTCCTGATTCTCTTAACAACTGCAGTGCTTCACCTGACAACCTTAGGGGGGAGAAAAAAAGGATGTAAAATTGGGTACCACTCACTTAACATCCACCCTGCACAAGAAGCTTTTTAAAGCACAAATGTTTTTTTAGAAACACAAACGCCTTTTTAAAATGCAAATGCCTTTTTAAAAACGGAAACACCTTTTTAAAAACACAAATGCCCTTTTAAAACACAAATCTCTTTTAAAAACACAACCCCCTTTTTAAAAACAAACTTTTTAAAAAAAACACGAAGACCTTTTTAAAACACAAATGCCTTTTTTAAAAAAAACAAATGCCTTATTAAAAACAAACACCATTTTAAAAACAAATATCTTTTTAAAACATTAACGCCTTTTTAAAACACGAACACCTTTTTAAAAGCACGAATATCTTTTTAAAACCGAAACACCTTTTTAAAAACACAAGTATCTTTTTAAAACACAACCCCCTTTTTAAAAACAAACTTTTTAAAAAACACAAATACTTTGCGAAAAACAAACGCCTTTTTAAAAACACATACCCTTTTTTCAATACTCAAATACCTCTTTAAAAACACAAATCCATTTCTAAATACTCAAATACCTTTTTAAAAACACAAATCCATTTTTCAATACTCAAATACCTTTTTAAAAACACAAATCCATTTTTCAATACTCAAATAGCTTTTTAAAAACACAAATGCCTTTTTAAAACACGACAACCATTAGCCTTTAAACAAAGCAATCCTTAGGTCAAACCCCAGACCCACCATTTGGGGAATCCCCCCCCTCCCCCCTCCCCCATGATAGACACACATTGCACTGATGTGACTTCCCCTCCGGCGCAGGATACACACTGAAGGTGCCCCATTGAAAGGAAGTCTGTTTGAAACAGCTCGCCCCACTTTTGACTCGTGAGACAACTTTTTCCACAATTACCAAGCGGGTGCATGAAGAGGGCACAACTGCAAACTTCAGTTTCCTGAAAAATCCTCCCCCCCCCCTCCAGAAAGCCAGATTTCTATACAGTGAAAAAGCACATGTCGAATTAACCCTTGAGTGACAGGCAGGGATTTCCAGGAATGGTCCTGAGCCCAGAGATGCCAAGGAGACAATCTTCAAACTGCTAAAAAAAATAAAATAAAAATTCAATAGGAGTTTGGAGCTAATACGTTTTACTGTTAATTTTATATTCGTTGTCTATCTAGCCTTAAGGTGTGAAATTAGACATTTTGGAGAATGCCTAGGAAATCTGCAAAGCGCCAATAACGTCAAAGTATGGAACATTTAATATTTCACACATTTTCAAGGCAGGCAATACAATGCCAAAAGTCAAACTGGTAAGGTATAAAATATTCTGGCAAAAATGCCATTTTCAGCCTTTCTTGTGGCAACCGGAAGGTCAATATTTTTTTTCTCATGTTTTTTTTCCCCAGGAAGAAAGTTCCTTACAGGAAGTCCTTGAATTACAACGATTCATTTAGTGACCAAAGTTACCATAGCATTGAAAATATAGGCAGTCCCCAACTTACAACGGTCAATTTAGTGACTGTTATAATGGCACTGAAAAAACTGTCTTATGATCATTTTCCACCTTTATGACAACTGCAACATCTCCACGGTCACAAAATTCAGACGCTGGGCAACCGACTCATACTTATGACGGTCGCAGCATCCTGGAGTCACGTGATCCTCTTTCGCGACCTTCCGACGAGCAAAGTCAAGGCGGGAAGACGGGTTCGCTTAGCGACTGTGCAACTAACTTAACGTCTGAATTCTGATCACGTGACCATGGAGAGGCTGCAGCTGCCGTAAGTCTGAAAAACAGCCATCACTCGCTTTTTCCAGTGCTGTGCTAACTTTATTCAAATAAATGAATAAATAAGTCAAGAAATATCTGTATTTTCAATCTGCCTCCAGGCCAGGAAACACTGTGCACCCGGTTATGTCTTCCCCATCCTGGAGTGCGAATCTCAAATCGGGCCCCACCTTCTCTTCAGACTGGCAACTAAAAAGAGCAAGAGATGATGGATAAAGGTAAAGGTAAAAGTTCCCCTCGCACATATGTGCTAGTCGTTCCCGACTTTAGAGGGCGCTGCTCACCTCCGCTTCAAAGCCGAAGGGCCAGCGCTGTCCGAAGACGTCTCCATGGTCATGTGGCCGGCATGACTAAACGCCAAAGGCGCACGGAACGGTGTTCCCTTCTTACCAAAGGTGGTCCCTATTTTTTCTACTTGTATTTTTTACCTGCTGTCAAACTGCTAGGTTGGCAGAAGTTGGGACAAGTCATGGGAGCTCACCCCGTTACGCAGCACTAGGGATTTGAACCACCGAACTGCCGACCTTTCGATCGACAAGCTCAGCATCTTAGCCACTGAGCCACCGCGTCCCTATTGGATAGATGATGGATAGCTATAGAATAAATTTTGATATGGGATTTGCTTTATTAAAGGTCAGGAAATAGAGCTAGGAATTAAAAACTGGAAAAACGTTATTATATATATTGTCATATGATGTACATATGATGTTACTATGTACAAGAGCCTTGGTGGCGCAGCGGACTAAAGCGCTGTTAAGTAGCACCAGCTGCCTGCAATTACTGCAAGTTCGAATCTCACCAGGCTCAAGGTTGACTCAGCCTTCCATCCTTCCGAGGTGGGTAAAATGAGGACCCGGATTGTGGGGGCCATAAGCTGACTTTGTATAAAAAAGAACACCGCTGGGGGGGGGGGGGTCAAAAGCTCTACTAAGCAGGTATATACAAAAGTATGAAGGCTATTGCTTAATGCATTGTAAGCCAGCCTGAGTCTCCGAAGAAGGGCGGCATATAAATTGAACCAATAAATAAATAAATTAAATAAATAAATAAATAAATAAATGTTAGACGTCAAGATTATTACTATGTATGTTTAAAAAGTAAAAAATAAGAGATGATGGATAGAAAGCTCACTGAGATAGATAAGCAAATACTACTATTATTATTATTATTTTTTATTTATTTAGATTTATATACCGCCATACTCCTGAAGGACTCAGGGTGGTGAACAGGCACAGAATAAAATACATAGATACAAAAGTTAAAACATAACTAAAACCAAATTAAATAGTTTAGCCCAAGACAATTAAAAACCCAATAATTTAAAAGCAGATTAAGAATTTCAATTTAAAAGAATTTAAAAGAAAAAGGGGAGGAGGTTAGGCCAGGCCGGCTTGCTGAAATAGGAGAGTCTTAAGCGCACGGTGCGCAGATCCGGGATCCTCCATATTTCCAGGGGGAGCTCGTTCCAGATAGCGGGTGCCCCCACAGAGAAGGCCCTCCCCCTGGGGGCCGCCAGTCGACATTGTTTGGCCGACGGCACCCGGATAGTAATTATGAGATCACTATCAATGTTGTTGTTGTTGTTGTTATTATTTCTCAAAATTAACTGTACCCAGACAATACACTGTTCATGTGGATATTGATTTTTTTTTTTTAAAAAAGGCTGCCAACGCAGATCCATGCCCGTGGGCACCAGCCACAATTCCTCAGCAGATTCCTCAGCTGGAGCAATTGGCGGTGTGGCACGATGGGGCAGCCTGCCAGGAAACGCTGACGGGCATCTCCCTGCCGGGCACGAACGTGGGCGCTGGGGAGATCAGTCTGTTCCCCAGGGCTGCCAATCCTGAGTCGGAAGGGAGACCCTCTCTCTTCAATTTAGGCATCCCCTTCTCATCTCTTTCCCCCCTCCCTGTCCCACCCCCGGGAACTGAGAGTCTCCACTGCGGGACCCCAAATATCAGCACCACCAACCCATAAAAGCAGTCCTCGACTTAGAACCGTAAGCGAGACGGTTGTTCGGCGAGTTTTGTCCCGTTTTACGACCTGGCTGGCCAGCGTCGTTAAATGAATTGCTGCAGTTGTTAAGTTAGGGGGAGACAGACAGACAGACCGATTAACAGAGTTGGAAGCGGTGGTGAAATCTAAAATTTGTTACTACTGGTTCTGTGGGCGTGGCTTGGTGGGGGTGGGGGTAATTTGACTGGGTGGGCGTGGCCAATTTTTTTAAAAAAACTTTTAAAAGCACCTTTTAAAAGGTGCACCTTTTAAAAGGTGAAGAGGTTGTAAAAAAATGCTTTCAAAAGCCTCTGATGATCCCAGCTGAATTGCCTGATCGGCAGAGGCTTTTCAAAG
>WNWU01018944.1:22660-36469 GCA_012654045.1 Ptyas mucosa | reverse complement strand
GAGGGGCTGCTCCATCCAGTTCCAATTCCCCCAACTCAAAGCCCCATGATTCTGTAACAGCGCCTTCCCTTCTCTCCCGCCACTGCAAATTCTCCTCCTGGTCCCCCATCCTTTACTGCAGGGGACTCCAACCTTGGCAATTTTGCAACTTGTGGACTTCAACTCCCAGAATGCCTCAGCCGGCATTCTGGGAGTTGAAGTCTACAAGTGTTAATCCTCTTGCCTTTTCCTTTGATCAGAGATGTCCAATTTTGGGCACTTTGAGACCTCAGGACTTCAATTCCCAGAATTCCCCAGCCAGCCATGCAACTTTGAGACCCGGAGACTTCAATTCCCAGAATTCCTCAAACAGCCATGCAACTTTGAGACCCGGGGACTTCAATTCCCAGAATTCCCCAGCCAGCCATGCAACTTTGAGACCCGGGGACTTCAATTCTGGGACTTGCAGTCCACACATCGTAAACTTCCCAAGTACAGAGGGGAACACCTGGGAAAAAAACCCGGAAACATTGGAGGGGACGGGGGACTAATTTTTGGGTTTTTTGAAAAGCCATTGGCTTTCGAAAAAAACCCAGAAAAAACGGGAAAAACCTGTTTTTTCCCCCAATTTTTCTGGAGTTATTTCCCCATCTCTATTCCAAAGATTGAAGATCCCTGAGATTTACTGAGCATTGCTGAGATGCAGCCAGCTAGGAGGGGAGACCCCAGGGAAAGGGGTCTTTCGTAGTGGAACGTCACCCATACCCCACCTTAGCCGGAATGCAGGTGGGTGGGCAACGACCTCTTGCCCCCTTACCTTGGGGAAAAGCGACGCCATTTCCGTGACCGCCGTATGGATTTTCTCCGAACAGGGGACGAAGCTGCTGGGGGGGAACAGGGAGAGAGTAAGATCCAGAATGAGCGGAGCTGGAAGTCCGTTGTCCTACATGGCGAGGGGGACCCCAATGTTTTGCAGATAATGGGGTTCAGCATCAAATACAGATATTTCTTGACTTACTAGTGACTGTTTGAAATGAGAACTTACCCACCCCCCAAAATATGTGGTTTCCCAGAATTCCCCAGCCGGCATGCTGAGGAATGGACTTCCACTCCCAGAATCCCCCAGCCAGCCTGCTTTAAGAGGGGTGGGCTTCCACTCCCAGAATTCCCCAGCCAGCCTGCTTTAAGAGGGGTGGGCTTCCACTCCCAGAATTCCCCAGTCAACATGCTTTAAGAGGGGAGGACTTCAACTCCCAGAATTCCCCAATCAACATGCTTTAAGAGGGGTGGGCTTCCACTCCCAGAATCCCCCAGCCAAGGCATCATTTGGGAAGCATCAGGCATTCCCTTAACAATTGAAATGGAATTTAAATGAATTATGATCAAATTAAAGAGATTTATTAAAATGTATGCGCTGGCAAAGGCATCCCAATTTTGACTTTCCTGAAGTAATTGAGCTTCCTCATCACCCACCCCCTTGCTCCTTCCCCAAGACCATCATCCTTGGCTAGCAAGATCTCCTCAATCACCTCACAGCCCCCACCCCCCCATTTAAGGACCCCCCCCCAAAAGGGCTGCGGGGGAAGCTCCTTCCTGACCTGTCGTGTTTGAACTCCTGGGCAGCCCTCAGAAGCTCCTGGATGTTCTTGGTGACCTGTTCGGTCTTGAGGATGACGTCCTCCGTGCTGGGGAGACCCCCGTCCAGGTCCCCTTCCAGCAGCTCCGGTTCCAGGTGCAAATCCTCCTCCTTCCCCAGCTCCAGGAAGCGTTTCCCGTCCATGCAGCTGGAGGTGGGAGGGGGCGAGGACAAGGGAGGGGTAGGTTACCAAAAGCAGAACGACCACCTCGAGTGAGTCCTCCCTTGCTGGTCTCAACCACGGGGGAGAAGGGTGCGAATCCCTCACTAAAAATTACATTTTTTGGTAACATTATAAGGCTGTTTTACATTTTATTTTAATTTTTTTAAATCTTAAATTGCAGGTAGTCCTCGACGTATGGCCACAATTGAGCCCCAGATTTCTGTTCTTAAGTGAGACATTTGTTAAGTGAGTTGTCTTCTTTCTTGTCACAATTGTTAAGTGAATCACTGCCGTTGTTAAGTTAGTGACACGTTGTTAAGCGAATCTGGCTTCCCTGTGGACTTCACTGGTCAGAAGGTTGCAAAAAGGGATCACATGACCTTGGGACACTGCGACCGTCATAAATATGAGTCAGCTGCCAAAGGTCTGAATTTTTATTCCGTGACACCCATGGGGATGCTGCAAAGGTCGTAAGTGTGAAAAACGGTCGTACGTCCCTTTTTTCAGTGCCGTTGTAACTTTGAACGGTCACTAAACGAACTGTTGTAAGTCGAGGACTACCTGTATTGGGCTTTTAATATTTTAGCAATTTAATTGTAAACTGTAAAGAGACCCTTTACGAGGGAAATGGGAGTTTAAGAAGTTTGATCGATGTCAATAAATCAATAAATTAGTAAGTCAATAAATAATAAGTTAATAAGTCAATAAATAATCAAGTCAATAAGTTAAGTCAATAAATAATAAGTTAATAAGTCAATAAATAATGTCAATAAGTCAATAAGTCAATAAGTTAATAAGTCAATAAATAATAAGTTAATAAGTCAAATAATAAGTCAATAAGTCAATAAGTTAATAAGTCAATAAATAATAAGTTAATAAATCAATAAGTTAATAAGTCAATAAGTCAATAAATAATAAGTTAATAGGTCAATAAATAATAAGTCAATAAGTCAATAAGTTAATAAGTCAATAAATAATAAGTTAATAAGTAAATAATAAGTCAATAAGTTAATAAGTCAATAAATAATCAATAAGTCAATATGTCAATAAGTGATCAATCAATCAATCAATCAATAATCAATGAGTCAGTAAGTCAAATCTCAAGCCAAATGCAAAGCTGAGGTCGGATGATCTCCACACACACCCCCGGCAGAGTGTCTGCAGAGCCCCCTCCCCTCCCCAGCACAGAACGGAATCGGACAGCCTCCCCCCTCCCCCGGGACAGGTGTGAGAGCCGGCTCACCTAAGGGGCAGGTCGCCCCCCTGCGTGTTGTCGTAGTCGCTGTCAGTGCCGCTGCCGTGCCGGTCCAGTTTCCCACTCTGGGGAGGAAGGAGAAAGGGGGGGGGGGGGAAATCAGGCCATGGAATTGAGGGTGGTTGCATGGGGAGTGGGGGGGAAGAGGGCTGGGAGGCTTGCAAATTGAGTTTCATGGGGTGACTTGGGGGGACTCCACTGCCCGGAGCCATCTGAAGGGGAGGGGCTGCCGGGAAGTGAATCCTGACATCTGCCGGGGTTTATGGGAAAATGCACTTCGCTGTGAGGGGGGGGCTCCCACTGGGAGTCTCCACCATGGCAACACAGTCCCAGAGCAGACAACCAAGGCCTCCCCCGAAATTAGTTTTGTCTCCAAATGGACAAAGTATTTTTTTTTCTTGTCCTTCCTTCCTCCCTTCTTTCCTCCCTCCCTCACTTCTTCTTTCCCTGTCTCTTTTGTTCTCTTTCCATCTATTCCTTCCTTCCTTCCTTCTTCCCTCCCTCCTTCCTATTCTCCTTATAATTGTTTTTCACACTTATGACTCCTCCCTCCCTCCCTCCCTCTTCTTTCTGTGTCTCTTTTGTCCTCTTTCCCTCTATCCATTCCTTTCCTCCTTCCTCCCTCCCTCCCTCCCTCCCTTTCCTTCCCTCCCTCCCTCCTTCCAGTTCCTTTTCTCATGATTGTTTTTCACACTTATGACTTAATCCTCCCTCCCTCCCTTCCTCCTTCTTTATGTGCTGCTAAGACCCCCCCCCCTCTGCCCCCTACCAATGCAGGCTGCGTCCGCTCACCAAGTGCCGCCCGCTGCCCTCCGGTGGACCCACCACCAGCGGAGAAGACGAGGGAGGGAACGGCATGGCCGAAATGGAGCCCCCCTTCCGGATCTGAAAAGCCAAAAGAATGGTCAGCTGGGTTTACCACGGGCTGGGCAGTGGGGAAACCCCCTTGTGGAGTGGGGGTCTTGGAAACCCCCAAAGTGGGCAGCCAGAGAGAGAAAGACACGCAAGGCAGGGCCTGTTCCGCCTCCTCCAAAAACTTACTTACTCGGTAAATGTTGGGTTGGCTGTGGACGGAATACATCCCATCTTCCTCCGATTCCTGGAACAGTGAACACAAGTCTGTGTTATCTTTTATTTATTTATTTTATTAAATTTTCATACCGCCCTTCTCCCGAAGGACTCAGGGCGGTGCACAGCCAATACTAAAACATACCTATACAAAAATTAAAAGCAATTTTAAAATATATGAAATAATTTGGCCCGAGGTTATTAAAAACTAAAACAAGCGTTAAAATTCATGTTTAGGCCAGCCCGGCTTGTTGGAACAATACCGTCTTGAGGGCACGGCGAAAGGTGCGTAGGTCAGGGATCATCCGTATCTCCGGGGGCAGATCATTCCAGAGGGCGGGTGTCACACTTTTCCTTGATCCGTGCACACTTCTTGCACGCTTCTTCGCGATCTGTGCAGCTATGGCCATCTGCCATTTTTCCTCCTTCAAAAACTTTGCAACCTCCACTTGCTCAATGCTAAAAAGCCGCGTAGACCCACAGGTTTGGCTCAACCCCCCCCCCAAAAGCACTGGCAGGGCCACGATCCGCATTTGCGCTCACCCCGGGGTGGAAGGGCTGCAGGCGGCTAACCAAGTCGTCCATGGGCGGCTGGCTGAAGGGCTTGAGCGTGCTGGCGCCCGGCTCGTACATGGAGAAGGCGTGGCGGTCGCGCCGGTGGGCTCCCGTTACAGCAGAGGGCACGTGGCTGTGCTCGGGGCGCTCGGTGGGTGTGGGGGCCGCCGGGTGGACGGGCCCTGCTTGCTGACGGATCTGCAAGTTCTCTGACTGCAACTTGTGAATCTGAAAGAATTCACAAGAATTCATAAGAATCACAAGAATCACAATTCATAACAATCACCAGAATTCATAAAAATTCATAAGAATCACCAGAATTCATAACAATCACAAGAATTTACAAGAATCACAATAAGAATCACAAGAATTCTTAAAAAATCACAAGAATTCACAAGAATCAAGAATTCACAAAGATTCATAAGAATCACAAGAATCAAAAGCATTTGTAAGAATCACAAGAATCACAATTCATAAGAATCACAAGAATTCACCAGAATCAAGAATTCATAAGGATTGATAAGAATCACAGGAATCAAAAGCATTTGTTAAGAATCACAAGAATTCACCAGAATTCACCAGAATCACAAGGATTCACCAGAATCACAAGGATTCAGAAGGATTCACAAAGATTCACAAGAGCAGAAGGGGGAGGGTCACAAGTCCAGGGGGAGAGAGAGCCTGTTTGAGTTGGGGGCTGCTTAGGGGTCTCCAGGAAGTGTGGTGGGGAGGAAGGGCATCTGGTCAGTTGCGAGTTCAAAATCTGAAGTTTCGGGCATCAACGACAGACCAACGCAGAGGCGGCTAGGCTCGCAGGGACCTAAGCAGCTTTTCGTGTCAACCGTCCCGTTGGTAAAAGCAGCCAAAAGAAGGTCCTGGGACTTTATTTCACCAAGCGAATAACTTTGCTGATAATCCCACACAGGCACAGAAGTAGCAAAACCAGCTCTAATTTTTTTCGCGCGAAAACCAGCATAGTTCAAATCCCGCTTTTCCCCCTGGACCTCTTAGGGCGTGTCACATTTTTCGACTTTCACTTTCCAAACCTCAGGGGTGCTCAAACGTTGTGACATACCTTGGGGATTGTAAAGGTATTTTGCTTACTTTAATATAATTTAGATGTGCTCGGTAAGTAACTACATAAATATCATAACTTTTTAACGTTTTGTTTGCTTCGTCCCCACGGTTGATTGTCCACCAATCAATTGCATTCATTTTGTTTTGAGAACGATCTGAGCAGCTGGGTTTTCCCAGCATTTGACCTTGGGATGTTGGGACCGTCCCAGGCAACAGACGGCTCAGTTGCATTCCTTCAATTCCCTCCCGAGCCTCCCTTCCAATACTCTCCCTCCTCCCCTCCCCGATTCTCTTGTTTGGTGGCATATCAGCTATGACAAATAGTCCTCGGTTTATGACAATTGAGCCCAAAATTTCTGTTGCTAAGTGAGACATAGCTGCTAAGCGAATCCCTGCCGTTGTTAAGTGAATCTGGCTTCCCCATGGACTTTGCTCATCGGAAGGTCGCAAGAGGGGATCACGTGACTCCGGGATGCTGCAACTGTCATAAATACGAGTCAGCTGCCAAGCGGATGAATTTTATCACGTGACCACGGGGAGGCAGCAATGGTCATAAGTGTGAAAAACGGTCATACGTCGCCTTTTTCAATGCCATTGTAACTTCGAATGGTCACTAAACAAATGGTTGTAAGTCGAGGACTACCTATAGAGCAGGGTTTCTCAATCTTAGCAACTTTGAGAGGAGTGGACTTCAATTCCCAGAATTCCCCAGCCAACTAGATGGTTAAATCGGCCACCAGGTGATTGTGCCCCATTTATGATCTTTCTTTCAAGCAGTTGCTAAGTGAATGAATTGGTCGTTAAGCAAATCCGTCTTCTTCAATGAGGTTTTTTTTTTGCTGGAAAATGGCTGTCAGAACTCCGAAACTGGGTCATAAACCAGAGGTGGAGGCCCGTCATAACTCTGGTCATTAGGCAACAGGTCGTTAAGTGAGAACTACAAACCGGCTTCCCTAATCAGATGCCCCCCACAAACGCTAACCCCCCCTCTGCCCACCAGCTCCGAGAGCGGCCGTGCCAGGGTCCCAGGAATGGGAGGGGAGGGGGCTTCTGCTGCCCCCCCCAAAGGGTGACTTGCCTCTCTCTGCAGCCGCCGCAACTCATCGCTCAGGCTGTTGTTCACCTTCATGAGTTGCTGGACTTTGGCTTCGGAGACGGCCAGAGCCTTCTTCACCTCCAGGTACTCCTGCAGGGTGATGGCCCCGTCCGAGAGGTCGGAGGAGTCCATGCTCTGGGGGGGGGGAGAGGGAAGGGGAGCGTGGAGGAGGAGGGGGTCAGTTTTGATTTGCTCTGAGATGAATGGAAGGTACACCATTGACTCTTCCATGGAGACCGGAGGAGTCGGCCCCCTGGTAGAAGGTGGTCCTTTCCTTCCTTCCTTCCTTCCTTCCTTCCTTCCTTTCCTTCCCTCCCTCCCTCCCCCTTTCCCTCCTCTTCCCTCCTTTCCTTTCATTTCCTTCCTTTCCTTTCTCCCATTTTCCTTCCTTCCCTTCCTTCCTCCGTCCTTTCCTTTCCTTTTATTTGATTTATATACCGCCCTACTCCCGAAGGACTCAGGGCGGTGAACAGCCAACAATAAAATACATAACATACAAAATTTAAAAGCCAAAATAAAACCGAATTAAATAGTTTGGCCCAGACAGATTAAAACCCCAATCAATTTAAAACAAATTTAAATTTAAAGTATTAAAATATTAAAAATATTAAGATATTAAAATTTTAAAAGAGGGAGAAGTTAGGCCAGGCGAAATAAAAAGGTCTTAAGAGCGCGGCGGAAGGTGTGTAGGTCCGGAATCCTCCATATCTCGGGGGGGAGCTCGTTCCAGATAGTGGGTGCCCCCACAGAGAAGGCTCTCCCTCTGGGGGCCACCAGTCAACATTGTTTGGCCGACGGCACCCGGAGGAGCCCCTCTCTATGGGAACGTACTGGCCGGTGGGAGGTTATTGGTGGTAGTAAGCGGTCCTGCAAGTACCCGGGTCCTAAGCCACGGAGCGCTTTAAAGGTGGTGACCAACACCTTGAAGCGCACCCGGAAGACCACCGGGAGCCAGTGCAGCTCGCGCAGGAGGGGTGTCACATGGGAGCACCATGTCACTCCCGTTACCACCTGCGCGGCTGCACTCTGCGCCAGCTGGAGCCTCCGGGTGCTCCTCAAGGGGAGCCCTATGTAGAGAGCATTACAGTAATCCAGGCGGGAAGTGATGAGGGCATGAGTGACCATGTGTAAGGAGTCCTGATCCAGAAAGGGATGCAACTGGCGAATCAGGCGAACCTGATGAAAAATCCTCCCAGTCACGGCCGTCAGATGCTCTTCTAAGGACAGCTGTGAATCCAGGAGGACGCCCAAGTTGCGAGCCCTCTCCGTGGGGGCCAATGATTCGCCCCCGATAGTCAGTGATGGCACCAACTGACTACATCGGGACGTCGGAAACCACAGCCACTCGGTCTTGGATGGGTTGAGTCTGAGCCTGTTCCTCCCCATCCAGATCCGTACGGCCTCCAGGCACTGGGACATCCCTTCAAGGGCATCATTGGGGTGGTCCGGGGTGGAGATGTACAACTGCGTATCATCAGCGTACAGATGACATCGCACCCCAAAGCCACGGATGATCTCACCCAGCGGCTTCACATAAATGTTGAACAGGAGGGGCGAGAGGACCGACCCTTGCGGCACCCCGCATATGAGGCGCCTCAGGGTCGACCTCTGTCCCCCTGTCAACACCGACTGCGACCGGTCGGAGAGAAAGGAGGAGAACCACCGCAATACGGTGCCTCCCACCCCCAACTCTTCCAACCGGTGCAGCATACCATGGTCGATGGTATCAAAAGCCGCTGAGAGATCTAACAGGACCAGGACAGAGGAGCACCCCCTGACCCGAGCCCTCCAGAGATCATCTACCAATGCGACCAATGCCGTTTCCATGCTGTGCCAAGGCCCGAAGCCCGACTGGAACGGATCCAGATACGTCGTTTCATCCAGGTGCTGGGGGAGCTGCCGCGCAACCACACTCTCAACAACCTTCGCCACAAAGCGAAGGTTGGAGACCGGACAATAATTTACTAACATTGCCGGGTCCAGGGAAGGCTTCTTGGGGAGAGGCCTCACCACCGCCTCTTTCAAGGCGACAGGAAAGTCACCCTCACCCAATGAAGCATTTATAATCCCCTGGAGCCAAGCCTCGCGTCACCTCCCGGGAAGCCAGCACTAACCAGGAGGGACACGGGTCCAATAAACAAGTGGTCGCGTTCAGTCTGCCCTGAATCCTGTCCACGTCCTCAGGGGTCACAGGATCAAACTCATCCCAGATAACATTCACAAGACCTGCCCCAGTCCCTCCCCCTGAGACCCCCCCTGAGTCCCTCCCCCCTTCTTTCCTTCCCTTTTTTCCTTTCCTCCCCTTCTCTTTCTATTCCTTCTTCTCATCTTCCTCCCATTTTCTTTCCTTCCTTCCCTCCCTCCCTCCCTCCCTCTTCTTTCTGTCTCTCTCTTATCTTTTTCGTTCCTTTCCCTCTATTCCTTCCCTCCTTCCTGTTATAAAATAACCAACTTGGAAGGGACCTTGGAGGCCTTCTAGTCCAACCCCCTGCTCAGGCAGGAGACCCTACACCAGTGATGGCTAACCTTTTTGCCGTCGCGTGCCAAAAGCGGAGAGAGCGTGGGGGGTCATGGGTGCGTGTACCCACATTCATAATTCAATGCACCCCGCCCCCCCGCGCATGCACACGTGACCCCCCCACACTTCCCCCTGCTTTTGGCACGTGATGGCACAGTGGGCCCAGTAGGCCTGTTTTTCCCCCTCCTCAGGCTCCAGAGGCTTTCTAGGAGCCTGGGGAGGGCAAAAACAGCCTTCCCCATCCCCTTGGAGGCATTCCGGAGGCCGGAAACAGCCAGTTTCCCGATTTCTGGTGGGACTGGAAGGCCTGAAAATCAGTTGGCCAGTGCGCGCATGCATGCTGGAGCTGAGCTAGGGCAACACTCGCATGCCCACCAATATGGCTCCGCGTGCCACCTGTGGCACCCGTGCCATAGGTTCGCCATCACGGCCCTACACCATTCCAGGCATATGCCCATCTAGTCTCTTCTTAAAATCCTCCAGTATTGGAGCGCGCACAACTTCTGGTGGCAGGTAGTTCCACTGATTAATTGCTATCACTGTCAGGAATTATCTCCTTTCTCCCTTCCCCTTTTCCTTCCTCCCATCTTCCTCCCTCCCTCCCTCCCTTCCTATAAAATAACCGAGTTGGAAGGGACCTTGGAGGTCTTCTAGTCCAACCCCCTGCTCAAGCAGGAGACCGTATACCATTCCAATGTCTGTCCAGGGATGAAACACCCACAACGTCAGGTGGCAGGTCGTTCCACTGATGAATTGCTCTCCCTGTCAGGAATTATCTCCTTTCTCCCTCCCTCTCTCCCTCACTCTCATCCTTCCTGGGGTCTCACCCGAGCACGGTTGTTGCGCGCCGCGTTGGCATTCCGCAGGGGCTCCTGGTCCGTGTCCTCATCGGAGGCCACGCTGTCGTAGTCGTGTTGGTCGTCTAAGTCGCTGGGCCCGTGGACGGAGGAGTCGAGGGCCTCTGCAGCAACAACCAAGGGGTTACCCCCCAGGAAAAGAGCCCCCCCCCAACACCAATCCCCCTCTGCCCACAGCCCCCCCCCCTCTCCCACGAACTCACCAGTGGGGCTGGTCAGGCCCTTGCCCTGCTGGCGCCGTTTGGCTTCACTCAGGATGTCGATGATGAGGGTGGCAAACTCCCGGGCGTTGAAACGGGCGAGCTTCTGCCGCCCCTGGGGCCAAGGGAGGAAAGGGGGGGGTCGTCAAACTGAAGCAGCATGGAGACCACCCAAACCTTCGCTCACAAGGCTCAGCCTTGAACATGCGGCCAAAATCCGTCTGCGGCGCGGAGACGGAGGTAACAGTAACAGAGTTGGAAGGGACCCTGGAGGTCATCTAGTCCAACCCCACTGCTCACGCAGGAGACCCCTACTAGGGATTTGAACCGCCGAACTGCCAATCTTTGTGATCGACAAGCTCAGCGCCTTAGCCACCGAGCCCCCTAGGGAGCCGCCAGGTGGGCCAGAGCAGCGTATAAGAAAGGACCGGGTGCAAAACATCAGGTCCCTACGTTGAAACGTCCAAATAAAACGGATTTATGGCTAATAGGGATCCCTGCACGGGATCTCCTCAACTCATGGACAGCACCGGCCTCCCGGAGTTAGATGGCGATCAAGGGCATGCAAAGAAGGTTGGGCTCAGTTCACTTGTGGCTACGTAGGGATTTTAGGCGGCTGCCTCTCCTGACCCCGGCCCTGGATCTGCCACGCTTTCCCCAATGTAAAGGCAGCCCTGATTGAAACATGCCTGCCTCCCGGGGGTGTCGGTGAAGGGTGGTTGAAAAAGTCAAGATGATGGAGAGAGAGAAAGGGACAGACAGATATGATAGATGACTGGTAGACAGATAATGATAGATAATAGAGAGATGATGAAAAGAGAGAGATGTAAATAGAAAGGCAGAAAAATGAGAGAGAAATAGAGATAGATAGGTAGATAGGTAGGTAGAAATACATGTCTGTGTGTGTGTGTGTAGAGAGAGAAAGGAAGAGAGAGAAAAGGAGAGAGAGGAAGAGGGAAACAGGGAAATGATAGTTAAATATGACAGATAGATAATGATGATGATGATGATAGATGATAGAGATGATAGCTAGATGATAAGAGAGAGAGAGATACAGAGAGTGAGAGAATGGAGAGATGATAGATAAATAGAGATAGATGATAGAGTAAGAGAGAGAGATACAGAGAGAATGAATGGATAGATAGATAGATAGACAGATAGAGATGATAGAATGAGAGAGATACACACAGAGAGAGAATGGATAAATGATGATAGATAAGATAGAGAGAGAGAGATACAGAGAGAGAGAGAATGGATAGATGATAGAAGAGAAGAGCCTGGTGGCGTGGCAGACTAAAGCACTGTTATTAACATCTGCTGCCTGCAATTACTGCAAGTTCAAATCCCACCAGGCTCAAGGTCAACTCAGCCTTCTATCCTTTCAAAGGTATGTAAAAAGAGGACCCAGTTTGTGGGGGCAATAAGTTGACTGTATAAATATACAAAAGTATGAAGGCTATTGCTTAACGCACTGTAAGCCGCCCTGAGTCTCCGGAGAAGGGTGGCATATAAATCAAATTTAAAATAAAATAAAATAGATAGATAAATAAATAGAGATAGATAGATGATAGAGTAAGAGTGAGGGAGAGAGATACAGAGAGAGAGAGAATGGATAGATGATAGATAGATAAATAGAGAGAGATGACAGAGAGATACACAGAGAGAATGGATAGATGATGATAGATAAGATAGAGAGAGAGAGAGAGATACAGAGAGAGAGAGAGAATGGATAGATGATAGATAGAATAGATAGATAGACAGACAGATGATAGGGAGAAAGAGAAAGAAAGAGAAAGAAAGAGGGAATCACCTGATTCCGTGTGGCTGAATATTCGGGGTTCACTGGCAGGAAGGGCACAGCGCTGCGCTCGGTCACCAGGGTGCTGTGGTTCTGCGTGGTCAGCCAGACTTTTTTTGGGGGGGGGGTGAGGAAGCAGAGAAGAAAAAGCCACTGTTAGCCACAGTGCCAACCTCCTTCCCTGCCAGCCACCCCGGAGTTTAGGCAGGCCTGGTGGGTACCCATCTGGAGCACCCTTTGGCCAAGAAACCTGCATATGAAGGCGCTGAAGGATTTGGCAAGCCTCTACAAATTTCTAGTCCTTAATCCTTGCAAGAGCAGAGCCCGCCGTCCCCGAAAACAGATTCAAGCTTTTTTTTTTTACCGGCGTCGTTTTCGCGGCGATCCACTTCGTCGTAGACATCCATCGCGAGCTCTTCAAAGAGATGGTTGCTCAGCTATTTTGGGGAGGTGGGGGAGGAGAAACATTCAACTTGCTGTTTAGTTTGGGGGGGGATTTGGGGGATGGGGCTTGGGCTGTGGGGGGTGAGAGTGGGGGGGGTGGGCTTGGGTGCCAAGGACCAGGTACTGGCGCTTTCTCAAGATGGGCAGGACAAGCTCCCAAGGATGCAACTTCCCAGAACGAAAAGTAATGGCAGAATTTTGTGACATGGGGAATGGGGGTCTCGTCCCCCTCCCCATTACACACCCAAGTCCTTTTCAGACTTAAAAATGGGGAGGGGATACCCCCTGGAGCAGAGTGGTACACCCTCGTCGGCTTTCAGATGGCTGGACTTCAACTCCCAGAATTCCCCCTGGGGGTAGAATTCTGGGAATTGAAGTCCACTCCTCTTCAAGCAGCCAAAGGTAAGAAACGCTGCCTTAGAAACCTCACCTGGCCCACATTTTTTTTTTTAAAAAAAGGAAAGGTGGCCACGAAGAGAGCCCAGCCTGAGCCGGGACTTGAGTTCGAAACCGACTCACTTACCGCCTGCAACTTCTTCTTCGCCGCCTTGGCCAGCTCCGAAAGATCTAAGCTGAGGGGAGGGCAGGAGAAAGATGCATCAGTGCCCCCACCTCATGGCTCCTCCCCACTGGATGCCCCCCAGACTCAATCAGCCCTCAGAAACCCCGTTCAAATCTCTGGGATCCCCCAGTGAAGGAAGACAACCATTATTATTTATCGAGAGGGGTGGGAAACGAAGAAAAGAAGAACAGGCACTGGTGGGTCGATGAATGGAGATGGAAGATCTTCCCTTAGAGAAAGAAAGGCAGTTTGGCCTAGGGGTTGAAGTACCAGGCTAGAAAACAGGAGACGGTGAGTTCTAGTCCCGCCTTAGGCATGAAAGCCGGCTGGGTGACTTTGAACCAATCAGCAGGAGATTGGGAGTTCTAGTCCCGCCTTAGGCATGAAAGCCGGCTGGGTGACTTTGAGCCAATCAGCAGGAGATTGGGAGTTCTAGTCTCGCTTTAGGCATGAAAGCAAGCTGGGTGACTTTGGGCCAATCAGCAGGAGATTGGGAGTTCTAGTCCCGCCTTAGGCATGAAAGCCAGCTGAGTGACTTTGAGCCAATCAGCAGGAGATTGGGAGTTCTAGTCCCGCTTTAGGCATGAAAACCAGCTGGGTG
>WNWU01018943.1:22576-36386 GCA_012654045.1 Ptyas mucosa | reverse complement strand
GAGGGGCTGCTCCATCCAGTTCCAATTCCCCCAACTCAAAGCCCCATGATTCTGTAACAGCGCCTTCCCTTCTCTCCCGCCACTGCAAATTCTCCTCCTGGTCCCCCATCCTTTACTGCAGGGGACTCCAACCTTGGCAATTTTGCAACTTGTGGACTTCAACTCCCAGAATGCCTCAGCCGGCATTCTGGGAGTTGAAGTCTACAAGTGTTAATCCTCTTGCCTTTTCCTTTGATCAGAGATGTCCAATTTTGGGCACTTTGAGACCTCAGGACTTCAATTCCCAGAATTCCCCAGCCAGCCATGCAACTTTGAGACCCGGAGACTTCAATTCCCAGAATTCCTCAAACAGCCATGCAACTTTGAGACCCGGGGACTTCAATTCCCAGAATTCCCCAGCCAGCCATGCAACTTTGAGACCCGGGGACTTCAATTCTGGGACTTGCAGTCCACACATCGTAAACTTCCCAAGTACAGAGGGGAACACCTGGGAAAAAAACCCGGAAACATTGGAGGGGACGGGGGACTAATTTTTGGGTTTTTTGAAAAGCCATTGGCTTTCGAAAAAAACCCAGAAAAAACGGGAAAAACCTGTTTTTTCCCCCAATTTTTCTGGAGTTATTTCCCCATCTCTATTCCAAAGATTGAAGATCCCTGAGATTTACTGAGCATTGCTGAGATGCAGCCAGCTAGGAGGGGAGACCCCAGGGAAAGGGGTCTTTCGTAGTGGAACGTCACCCATACCCCACCTTAGCCGGAATGCAGGTGGGTGGGCAACGACCTCTTGCCCCCTTACCTTGGGGAAAAGCGACGCCATTTCCGTGACCGCCGTATGGATTTTCTCCGAACAGGGGACGAAGCTGCTGGGGGGGAACAGGGAGAGAGTAAGATCCAGAATGAGCGGAGCTGGAAGTCCGTTGTCCTACATGGCGAGGGGGACCCCAATGTTTTGCAGATAATGGGGTTCAGCATCAAATACAGATATTTCTTGACTTACTAGTGACTGTTTGAAATGAGAACTTACCCACCCCCCAAAATATGTGGTTTCCCAGAATTCCCCAGCCGGCATGCTGAGGAATGGACTTCCACTCCCAGAATCCCCCAGCCAGCCTGCTTTAAGAGGGGTGGGCTTCCACTCCCAGAATTCCCCAGCCAGCCTGCTTTAAGAGGGGTGGGCTTCCACTCCCAGAATTCCCCAGTCAACATGCTTTAAGAGGGGAGGACTTCAACTCCCAGAATTCCCCAATCAACATGCTTTAAGAGGGGTGGGCTTCCACTCCCAGAATCCCCCAGCCAAGGCATCATTTGGGAAGCATCAGGCATTCCCTTAACAATTGAAATGGAATTTAAATGAATTATGATCAAATTAAAGAGATTTATTAAAATGTATGCGCTGGCAAAGGCATCCCAATTTTGACTTTCCTGAAGTAATTGAGCTTCCTCATCACCCACCCCCTTGCTCCTTCCCCAAGACCATCATCCTTGGCTAGCAAGATCTCCTCAATCACCTCACAGCCCCCACCCCCCCATTTAAGGACCCCCCCCCAAAAGGGCTGCGGGGGAAGCTCCTTCCTGACCTGTCGTGTTTGAACTCCTGGGCAGCCCTCAGAAGCTCCTGGATGTTCTTGGTGACCTGTTCGGTCTTGAGGATGACGTCCTCCGTGCTGGGGAGACCCCCGTCCAGGTCCCCTTCCAGCAGCTCCGGTTCCAGGTGCAAATCCTCCTCCTTCCCCAGCTCCAGGAAGCGTTTCCCGTCCATGCAGCTGGAGGTGGGAGGGGGCGAGGACAAGGGAGGGGTAGGTTACCAAAAGCAGAACGACCACCTCGAGTGAGTCCTCCCTTGCTGGTCTCAACCACGGGGGAGAAGGGTGCGAATCCCTCACTAAAAATTACATTTTTTGGTAACATTATAAGGCTGTTTTACATTTTATTT
Organism: Ptyas mucosa; assembly: GCA_012654045.1. Taxonomy (NCBI): domain Eukaryota; kingdom Metazoa; phylum Chordata; class Lepidosauria; order Squamata; family Colubridae; genus Ptyas; species Ptyas mucosa. The sequence goes on along the minus strand of WNWU01018943.1, from coordinate 34,453 downwards.
TAATTTTTTTAAATCTTAAATTGCAGGTAGTCCTCGACGTATGGCCACAATTGAGCCCCAGATTTCTGTTCTTAAGTGAGACATTTGTTAAGTGAGTTGTCTTCTTTCTTGTCACAATTGTTAAGTGAATCACTGCCGTTGTTAAGTTAGTGACACGTTGTTAAGCGAATCTGGCTTCCCTGTGGACTTCACTGGTCAGAAGGTTGCAAAAAGGGATCACATGACCTTGGGACACTGCGACCGTCATAAATATGAGTCAGCTGCCAAAGGTCTGAATTTTTATTCCGTGACACCCATGGGGATGCTGCAAAGGTCGTAAGTGTGAAAAACGGTCGTACGTCCCTTTTTTCAGTGCCGTTGTAACTTTGAACGGTCACTAAACGAACTGTTGTAAGTCGAGGACTACCTGTATTGGGCTTTTAATATTTTAGCAATTTAATTGTAAACTGTAAAGAGACCCTTTACGAGGGAAATGGGAGTTTAAGAAGTTTGATCGATGTCAATAAATCAATAAATTAGTAAGTCAATAAATAATAAGTTAATAAGTCAATAAATAATCAAGTCAATAAGTTAAGTCAATAAATAATAAGTTAATAAGTCAATAAATAATGTCAATAAGTCAATAAGTCAATAAGTTAATAAGTCAATAAATAATAAGTTAATAAGTCAAATAATAAGTCAATAAGTCAATAAGTTAATAAGTCAATAAATAATAAGTTAATAAATCAATAAGTTAATAAGTCAATAAGTCAATAAATAATAAGTTAATAGGTCAATAAATAATAAGTCAATAAGTCAATAAGTTAATAAGTCAATAAATAATAAGTTAATAAGTAAATAATAAGTCAATAAGTTAATAAGTCAATAAATAATCAATAAGTCAATATGTCAATAAGTGATCAATCAATCAATCAATCAATAATCAATGAGTCAGTAAGTCAAATCTCAAGCCAAATGCAAAGCTGAGGTCGGATGATCTCCACACACACCCCCGGCAGAGTGTCTGCAGAGCCCCCTCCCCTCCCCAGCACAGAACGGAATCGGACAGCCTCCCCCCTCCCCCGGGACAGGTGTGAGAGCCGGCTCACCTAAGGGGCAGGTCGCCCCCCTGCGTGTTGTCGTAGTCGCTGTCAGTGCCGCTGCCGTGCCGGTCCAGTTTCCCACTCTGGGGAGGAAGGAGAAAGGGGGGGGGGGGGAAATCAGGCCATGGAATTGAGGGTGGTTGCATGGGGAGTGGGGGGGAAGAGGGCTGGGAGGCTTGCAAATTGAGTTTCATGGGGTGACTTGGGGGGACTCCACTGCCCGGAGCCATCTGAAGGGGAGGGGCTGCCGGGAAGTGAATCCTGACATCTGCCGGGGTTTATGGGAAAATGCACTTCGCTGTGAGGGGGGGGGCTCCCACTGGGAGTCTCCACCATGGCAACACAGTCCCAGAGCAGACAACCAAGGCCTCCCCCGAAATTAGTTTTGTCTCCAAATGGACAAAGTATTTTTTTTTCTTGTCCTTCCTTCCTCCCTTCTTTCCTCCCTCCCTCACTTCTTCTTTCCCTGTCTCTTTTGTTCTCTTTCCATCTATTCCTTCCTTCCTTCCTTCTTCCCTCCCTCCTTCCTATTCTCCTTATAATTGTTTTTCACACTTATGACTCCTCCCTCCCTCCCTCCCTCTTCTTTCTGTGTCTCTTTTGTCCTCTTTCCCTCTATCCATTCCTTTCCTCCTTCCTCCCTCCCTCCCTCCCTCCCTTTCCTTCCCTCCCTCCCTCCTTCCAGTTCCTTTTCTCATGATTGTTTTTCACACTTATGACTTAATCCTCCCTCCCTCCCTTCCTCCTTCTTTATGTGCTGCTAAGCCCCCCCCCCCTCTGCCCCCTACCAATGCAGGCTGCGTCCGCTCACCAAGTGCCGCCCGCTGCCCTCCGGTGGACCCACCACCAGCGGAGAAGACGAGGGAGGGAACGGCATGGCCGAAATGGAGCCCCCCTTCCGGATCTGAAAAGCCAAAAGAATGGTCAGCTGGGTTTACCACGGGCTGGGCAGTGGGGAAACCCCCTTGTGGAGTGGGGGTCTTGGAAACCCCCAAAGTGGGCAGCCAGAGAGAGAAAGACACGCAAGGCAGGGCCTGTTCCGCCTCCTCCAAAAACTTACTTACTCGGTAAATGTTGGGTTGGCTGTGGACGGAATACATCCCATCTTCCTCCGATTCCTGGAACAGTGAACACAAGTCTGTGTTATCTTTTATTTATTTATTTTATTAAATTTTCATACCGCCCTTCTCCCGAAGGACTCAGGGCGGTGCACAGCCAATACTAAAACATACCTATACAAAAATTAAAAGCAATTTTAAAATATATGAAATAATTTGGCCCGAGGTTATTAAAAACTAAAACAAGCGTTAAAATTCATGTTTAGGCCAGCCCGGCTTGTTGGAACAATACCGTCTTGAGGGCACGGCGAAAGGTGCGTAGGTCAGGGATCATCCGTATCTCCGGGGGCAGATCATTCCAGAGGGCGGGTGTCACACTTTTCCTTGATCCGTGCACACTTCTTGCACGCTTCTTCGCGATCTGTGCAGCTATGGCCATCTGCCATTTTTCCTCCTTCAAAAACTTTGCAACCTCCACTTGCTCAATGCTAAAAAGCCGCGTAGACCCACAGGTTTGGCTCAACCCCCCCCCCAAAAGCACTGGCAGGGCCACGATCCGCATTTGCGCTCACCCCGGGGTGGAAGGGCTGCAGGCGGCTAACCAAGTCGTCCATGGGCGGCTGGCTGAAGGGCTTGAGCGTGCTGGCGCCCGGCTCGTACATGGAGAAGGCGTGGCGGTCGCGCCGGTGGGCTCCCGTTACAGCAGAGGGCACGTGGCTGTGCTCGGGGCGCTCGGTGGGTGTGGGGGCCGCCGGGTGGACGGGCCCTGCTTGCTGACGGATCTGCAAGTTCTCTGACTGCAACTTGTGAATCTGAAAGAATTCACAAGAATTCATAAGAATCACAAGAATCACAATTCATAACAATCACCAGAATTCATAAAAATTCATAAGAATCACCAGAATTCATAACAATCACAAGAATTTACAAGAATCACAATAAGAATCACAAGAATTCTTAAAAAATCACAAGAATTCACAAGAATCAAGAATTCACAAAGATTCATAAGAATCACAAGAATCAAAAGCATTTGTAAGAATCACAAGAATCACAATTCATAAGAATCACAAGAATTCACCAGAATCAAGAATTCATAAGGATTGATAAGAATCACAGGAATCAAAAGCATTTGTTAAGAATCACAAGAATTCACCAGAATTCACCAGAATCACAAGGATTCACCAGAATCACAAGGATTCAGAAGGATTCACAAAGATTCACAAGAGCAGAAGGGGGAGGGTCACAAGTCCAGGGGGAGAGAGAGCCTGTTTGAGTTGGGGGCTGCTTAGGGGTCTCCAGGAAGTGTGGTGGGGAGGAAGGGCATCTGGTCAGTTGCGAGTTCAAAATCTGAAGTTTCGGGCATCAACGACAGACCAACGCAGAGGCGGCTAGGCTCGCAGGGACCTAAGCAGCTTTTCGTGTCAACCGTCCCGTTGGTAAAAGCAGCCAAAAGAAGGTCCTGGGACTTTATTTCACCAAGCGAATAACTTTGCTGATAATCCCACACAGGCACAGAAGTAGCAAAACCAGCTCTAATTTTTTTCGCGCGAAAACCAGCATAGTTCAAATCCCGCTTTTCCCCCTGGACCTCTTAGGGCGTGTCACATTTTTCGACTTTCACTTTCCAAACCTCAGGGGTGCTCAAACGTTGTGACATACCTTGGGGATTGTAAAGGTATTTTGCTTACTTTAATATAATTTAGATGTGCTCGGTAAGTAACTACATAAATATCATAACTTTTTAACGTTTTGTTTGCTTCGTCCCCACGGTTGATTGTCCACCAATCAATTGCATTCATTTTGTTTTGAGAACGATCTGAGCAGCTGGGTTTTCCCAGCATTTGACCTTGGGATGTTGGGACCGTCCCAGGCAACAGACGGCTCAGTTGCATTCCTTCAATTCCCTCCCGAGCCTCCCTTCCAATACTCTCCCTCCTCCCCTCCCCGATTCTCTTGTTTGGTGGCATATCAGCTATGACAAATAGTCCTCGGTTTATGACAATTGAGCCCAAAATTTCTGTTGCTAAGTGAGACATAGCTGCTAAGCGAATCCCTGCCGTTGTTAAGTGAATCTGGCTTCCCCATGGACTTTGCTCATCGGAAGGTCGCAAGAGGGGATCACGTGACTCCGGGATGCTGCAACTGTCATAAATACGAGTCAGCTGCCAAGCGGATGAATTTTATCACGTGACCACGGGGAGGCAGCAATGGTCATAAGTGTGAAAAACGGTCATACGTCGCCTTTTTCAATGCCATTGTAACTTCGAATGGTCACTAAACAAATGGTTGTAAGTCGAGGACTACCTATAGAGCAGGGTTTCTCAATCTTAGCAACTTTGAGAGGAGTGGACTTCAATTCCCAGAATTCCCCAGCCAACTAGATGGTTAAATCGGCCACCAGGTGATTGTGCCCCATTTATGATCTTTCTTTCAAGCAGTTGCTAAGTGAATGAATTGGTCGTTAAGCAAATCCGTCTTCTTCAATGAGGTTTTTTTTTTGCTGGAAAATGGCTGTCAGAACTCCGAAACTGGGTCATAAACCAGAGGTGGAGGCCCGTCATAACTCTGGTCATTAGGCAACAGGTCGTTAAGTGAGAACTACAAACCGGCTTCCCTAATCAGATGCCCCCCACAAACGCTAACCCCCCCTCTGCCCACCAGCTCCGAGAGCGGCCGTGCCAGGGTCCCAGGAATGGGAGGGGAGGGGGCTTCTGCTGCCCCCCCCAAAGGGTGACTTGCCTCTCTCTGCAGCCGCCGCAACTCATCGCTCAGGCTGTTGTTCACCTTCATGAGTTGCTGGACTTTGGCTTCGGAGACGGCCAGAGCCTTCTTCACCTCCAGGTACTCCTGCAGGGTGATGGCCCCGTCCGAGAGGTCGGAGGAGTCCATGCTCTGGGGGGGGGGAGAGGGAAGGGGAGCGTGGAGGAGGAGGGGGTCAGTTTTGATTTGCTCTGAGATGAATGGAAGGTACACCATTGACTCTTCCATGGAGACCGGAGGAGTCGGCCCCCTGGTAGAAGGTGGTCCTTTCCTTCCTTCCTTCCTTCCTTCCTTCCTTCCTTTCCTTCCCTCCCTCCCTCCCCCTTTCCCTCCTCTTCCCTCCTTTCCTTTCATTTCCTTCCTTTCCTTTCTCCCATTTTCCTTCCTTCCCTTCCTTCCTCCGTCCTTTCCTTTCCTTTTATTTGATTTATATACCGCCCTACTCCCGAAGGACTCAGGGCGGTGAACAGCCAACAATAAAATACATAACATACAAAATTTAAAAGCCAAAATAAAACCGAATTAAATAGTTTGGCCCAGACAGATTAAAACCCCAATCAATTTAAAACAAATTTAAATTTAAAGTATTAAAATATTAAAAATATTAAGATATTAAAATTTTAAAAGAGGGAGAAGTTAGGCCAGGCGAAATAAAAAGGTCTTAAGAGCGCGGCGGAAGGTGTGTAGGTCCGGAATCCTCCATATCTCGGGGGGGAGCTCGTTCCAGATAGTGGGTGCCCCCACAGAGAAGGCTCTCCCTCTGGGGGCCACCAGTCAACATTGTTTGGCCGACGGCACCCGGAGGAGCCCCTCTCTATGGGAACGTACTGGCCGGTGGGAGGTTATTGGTGGTAGTAAGCGGTCCTGCAAGTACCCGGGTCCTAAGCCACGGAGCGCTTTAAAGGTGGTGACCAACACCTTGAAGCGCACCCGGAAGACCACCGGGAGCCAGTGCAGCTCGCGCAGGAGGGGTGTCACATGGGAGCACCATGTCACTCCCGTTACCACCTGCGCGGCTGCACTCTGCGCCAGCTGGAGCCTCCGGGTGCTCCTCAAGGGGAGCCCTATGTAGAGAGCATTACAGTAATCCAGGCGGGAAGTGATGAGGGCATGAGTGACCATGTGTAAGGAGTCCTGATCCAGAAAGGGATGCAACTGGCGAATCAGGCGAACCTGATGAAAAATCCTCCCAGTCACGGCCGTCAGATGCTCTTCTAAGGACAGCTGTGAATCCAGGAGGACGCCCAAGTTGCGAGCCCTCTCCGTGGGGGCCAATGATTCGCCCCCGATAGTCAGTGATGGCACCAACTGACTACATCGGGACGTCGGAAACCACAGCCACTCGGTCTTGGATGGGTTGAGTCTGAGCCTGTTCCTCCCCATCCAGATCCGTACGGCCTCCAGGCACTGGGACATCCCTTCAAGGGCATCATTGGGGTGGTCCGGGGTGGAGATGTACAACTGCGTATCATCAGCGTACAGATGACATCGCACCCCAAAGCCACGGATGATCTCACCCAGCGGCTTCACATAAATGTTGAACAGGAGGGGCGAGAGGACCGACCCTTGCGGCACCCCGCATATGAGGCGCCTCAGGGTCGACCTCTGTCCCCCTGTCAACACCGACTGCGACCGGTCGGAGAGAAAGGAGGAGAACCACCGCAATACGGTGCCTCCCACCCCCAACTCTTCCAACCGGTGCAGCATACCATGGTCGATGGTATCAAAAGCCGCTGAGAGATCTAACAGGACCAGGACAGAGGAGCACCCCCTGACCCGAGCCCTCCAGAGATCATCTACCAATGCGACCAATGCCGTTTCCATGCTGTGCCAAGGCCCGAAGCCCGACTGGAACGGATCCAGATACGTCGTTTCATCCAGGTGCTGGGGGAGCTGCCGCGCAACCACACTCTCAACAACCTTCGCCACAAAGCGAAGGTTGGAGACCGGACAATAATTTACTAACATTGCCGGGTCCAGGGAAGGCTTCTTGGGGAGAGGCCTCACCACCGCCTCTTTCAAGGCGACAGGAAAGTCACCCTCACCCAATGAAGCATTTATAATCCCCTGGAGCCAAGCCTCGCGTCACCTCCCGGGAAGCCAGCACTAACCAGGAGGGACACGGGTCCAATAAACAAGTGGTCGCGTTCAGTCTGCCCTGAATCCTGTCCACGTCCTCAGGGGTCACAGGATCAAACTCATCCCAGATAACATTCACAAGACCTGCCCCAGTCCCTCCCCCTGAGACCCCCCCTGAGTCCCTCCCCCCTTCTTTCCTTCCCTTTTTTCCTTTCCTCCCCTTCTCTTTCTATTCCTTCTTCTCATCTTCCTCCCATTTTCTTTCCTTCCTTCCCTCCCTCCCTCCCTCCCTCTTCTTTCTGTCTCTCTCTTATCTTTTTCGTTCCTTTCCCTCTATTCCTTCCCTCCTTCCTGTTATAAAATAACCAACTTGGAAGGGACCTTGGAGGCCTTCTAGTCCAACCCCCTGCTCAGGCAGGAGACCCTACACCAGTGATGGCTAACCTTTTTGCCGTCGCGTGCCAAAAGCGGAGAGAGCGTGGGGGGTCATGGGTGCGTGTACCCACATTCATAATTCAATGCACCCCGCCCCCCCGCGCATGCACACGTGACCCCCCCACACTTCCCCCTGCTTTTGGCACGTGATGGCACAGTGGGCCCAGTAGGCCTGTTTTTCCCCCTCCTCAGGCTCCAGAGGCTTTCTAGGAGCCTGGGGAGGGCAAAAACAGCCTTCCCCATCCCCTTGGAGGCATTCCGGAGGCCGGAAACAGCCAGTTTCCCGATTTCTGGTGGGACTGGAAGGCCTGAAAATCAGTTGGCCAGTGCGCGCATGCATGCTGGAGCTGAGCTAGGGCAACACTCGCATGCCCACCAATATGGCTCCGCGTGCCACCTGTGGCACCCGTGCCATAGGTTCGCCATCACGGCCCTACACCATTCCAGGCATATGCCCATCTAGTCTCTTCTTAAAATCCTCCAGTATTGGAGCGCGCACAACTTCTGGTGGCAGGTAGTTCCACTGATTAATTGCTATCACTGTCAGGAATTATCTCCTTTCTCCCTTCCCCTTTTCCTTCCTCCCATCTTCCTCCCTCCCTCCCTCCCTTCCTATAAAATAACCGAGTTGGAAGGGACCTTGGAGGTCTTCTAGTCCAACCCCCTGCTCAAGCAGGAGACCGTATACCATTCCAATGTCTGTCCAGGGATGAAACACCCACAACGTCAGGTGGCAGGTCGTTCCACTGATGAATTGCTCTCCCTGTCAGGAATTATCTCCTTTCTCCCTCCCTCTCTCCCTCACTCTCATCCTTCCTGGGGTCTCACCCGAGCACGGTTGTTGCGCGCCGCGTTGGCATTCCGCAGGGGCTCCTGGTCCGTGTCCTCATCGGAGGCCACGCTGTCGTAGTCGTGTTGGTCGTCTAAGTCGCTGGGCCCGTGGACGGAGGAGTCGAGGGCCTCTGCAGCAACAACCAAGGGGTTACCCCCCAGGAAAAGAGCCCCCCCCCAACACCAATCCCCCTCTGCCCACAGCCCCCCCCCCTCTCCCACGAACTCACCAGTGGGGCTGGTCAGGCCCTTGCCCTGCTGGCGCCGTTTGGCTTCACTCAGGATGTCGATGATGAGGGTGGCAAACTCCCGGGCGTTGAAACGGGCGAGCTTCTGCCGCCCCTGGGGCCAAGGGAGGAAAGGGGGGGGTCGTCAAACTGAAGCAGCATGGAGACCACCCAAACCTTCGCTCACAAGGCTCAGCCTTGAACATGCGGCCAAAATCCGTCTGCGGCGCGGAGACGGAGGTAACAGTAACAGAGTTGGAAGGGACCCTGGAGGTCATCTAGTCCAACCCCACTGCTCACGCAGGAGACCCCTACTAGGGATTTGAACCGCCGAACTGCCAATCTTTGTGATCGACAAGCTCAGCGCCTTAGCCACCGAGCCCCCTAGGGAGCCGCCAGGTGGGCCAGAGCAGCGTATAAGAAAGGACCGGGTGCAAAACATCAGGTCCCTACGTTGAAACGTCCAAATAAAACGGATTTATGGCTAATAGGGATCCCTGCACGGGATCTCCTCAACTCATGGACAGCACCGGCCTCCCGGAGTTAGATGGCGATCAAGGGCATGCAAAGAAGGTTGGGCTCAGTTCACTTGTGGCTACGTAGGGATTTTAGGCGGCTGCCTCTCCTGACCCCGGCCCTGGATCTGCCACGCTTTCCCCAATGTAAAGGCAGCCCTGATTGAAACATGCCTGCCTCCCGGGGGTGTCGGTGAAGGGTGGTTGAAAAAGTCAAGATGATGGAGAGAGAGAAAGGGACAGACAGATATGATAGATGACTGGTAGACAGATAATGATAGATAATAGAGAGATGATGAAAAGAGAGAGATGTAAATAGAAAGGCAGAAAAATGAGAGAGAAATAGAGATAGATAGGTAGATAGGTAGGTAGAAATACATGTCTGTGTGTGTGTGTGTAGAGAGAGAAAGGAAGAGAGAGAAAAGGAGAGAGAGGAAGAGGGAAACAGGGAAATGATAGTTAAATATGACAGATAGATAATGATGATGATGATGATAGATGATAGAGATGATAGCTAGATGATAAGAGAGAGAGAGATACAGAGAGTGAGAGAATGGAGAGATGATAGATAAATAGAGATAGATGATAGAGTAAGAGAGAGAGATACAGAGAGAATGAATGGATAGATAGATAGATAGACAGATAGAGATGATAGAATGAGAGAGATACACACAGAGAGAGAATGGATAAATGATGATAGATAAGATAGAGAGAGAGAGATACAGAGAGAGAGAGAATGGATAGATGATAGAAGAGAAGAGCCTGGTGGCGTGGCAGACTAAAGCACTGTTATTAACATCTGCTGCCTGCAATTACTGCAAGTTCAAATCCCACCAGGCTCAAGGTCAACTCAGCCTTCTATCCTTTCAAAGGTATGTAAAAAGAGGACCCAGTTTGTGGGGGCAATAAGTTGACTGTATAAATATACAAAAGTATGAAGGCTATTGCTTAACGCACTGTAAGCCGCCCTGAGTCTCCGGAGAAGGGTGGCATATAAATCAAATTTAAAATAAAATAAAATAGATAGATAAATAAATAGAGATAGATAGATGATAGAGTAAGAGTGAGGGAGAGAGATACAGAGAGAGAGAGAATGGATAGATGATAGATAGATAAATAGAGAGAGATGACAGAGAGATACACAGAGAGAATGGATAGATGATGATAGATAAGATAGAGAGAGAGAGAGAGATACAGAGAGAGAGAGAGAATGGATAGATGATAGATAGAATAGATAGATAGACAGACAGATGATAGGGAGAAAGAGAAAGAAAGAGAAAGAAAGAGGGAATCACCTGATTCCGTGTGGCTGAATATTCGGGGTTCACTGGCAGGAAGGGCACAGCGCTGCGCTCGGTCACCAGGGTGCTGTGGTTCTGCGTGGTCAGCCAGACTTTTTTTGGGGGGGGGGTGAGGAAGCAGAGAAGAAAAAGCCACTGTTAGCCACAGTGCCAACCTCCTTCCCTGCCAGCCACCCCGGAGTTTAGGCAGGCCTGGTGGGTACCCATCTGGAGCACCCTTTGGCCAAGAAACCTGCATATGAAGGCGCTGAAGGATTTGGCAAGCCTCTACAAATTTCTAGTCCTTAATCCTTGCAAGAGCAGAGCCCGCCGTCCCCGAAAACAGATTCAAGCTTTTTTTTTTTACCGGCGTCGTTTTCGCGGCGATCCACTTCGTCGTAGACATCCATCGCGAGCTCTTCAAAGAGATGGTTGCTCAGCTATTTTGGGGAGGTGGGGGAGGAGAAACATTCAACTTGCTGTTTAGTTTGGGGGGGGATTTGGGGGATGGGGCTTGGGCTGTGGGGGGTGAGAGTGGGGGGGGTGGGCTTGGGTGCCAAGGACCAGGTACTGGCGCTTTCTCAAGATGGGCAGGACAAGCTCCCAAGGATGCAACTTCCCAGAACGAAAAGTAATGGCAGAATTTTGTGACATGGGGAATGGGGGTCTCGTCCCCCTCCCCATTACACACCCAAGTCCTTTTCAGACTTAAAAATGGGGAGGGGATACCCCCTGGAGCAGAGTGGTACACCCTCGTCGGCTTTCAGATGGCTGGACTTCAACTCCCAGAATTCCCCCTGGGGGTAGAATTCTGGGAATTGAAGTCCACTCCTCTTCAAGCAGCCAAAGGTAAGAAACGCTGCCTTAGAAACCTCACCTGGCCCACATTTTTTTTTTTAAAAAAAGGAAAGGTGGCCACGAAGAGAGCCCAGCCTGAGCCGGGACTTGAGTTCGAAACCGACTCACTTACCGCCTGCAACTTCTTCTTCGCCGCCTTGGCCAGCTCCGAAAGATCTAAGCTGAGGGGAGGGCAGGAGAAAGATGCATCAGTGCCCCCACCTCATGGCTCCTCCCCACTGGATGCCCCCCAGACTCAATCAGCCCTCAGAAACCCCGTTCAAATCTCTGGGATCCCCCAGTGAAGGAAGACAACCATTATTATTTATCGAGAGGGGTGGGAAACGAAGAAAAGAAGAACAGGCACTGGTGGGTCGATGAATGGAGATGGAAGATCTTCCCTTAGAGAAAGAAAGGCAGTTTGGCCTAGGGGTTGAAGTACCAGGCTAGAAAACAGGAGACGGTGAGTTCTAGTCCCGCCTTAGGCATGAAAGCCGGCTGGGTGACTTTGAACCAATCAGCAGGAGATTGGGAGTTCTAGTCCCGCCTTAGGCATGAAAGCCGGCTGGGTGACTTTGAGCCAATCAGCAGGAGATTGGGAGTTCTAGTCTCGCTTTAGGCATGAAAGCAAGCTGGGTGACTTTGGGCCAATCAGCAGGAGATTGGGAGTTCTAGTCCCGCCTTAGGCATGAAAGCCAGCTGAGTGACTTTGAGCCAATCAGCAGGAGATTGGGAGTTCTAGTCCCGCTTTAGGCATGAAAACCAGCTGGGTG
>WNWU01018936.1:0-20173 GCA_012654045.1 Ptyas mucosa | reverse complement strand
GAGAAAGAGGAGAGGGAAAGAAAGGAAGAGAGAAAGGAAGAAAAAAGAGAAAGAAAGAAAAAGATAGGAGAGAAAGAAAGAAAAAGAAAAAAAGAAAATGAGAGAAAGAAAGGGAAGGAAAGGAAGAGAGAGAAAGTGGAGAGGGAAAGAAAAGAAAGAAAAAGAGAGGAGAGAGAAAGAGGAGAAAAAGAAAAGAGAAAGGAAGGAGAAAAAAGAAAGAAGAAGAAGAAAGAAAGGAAAGAAAAAGAAAAAATAGAGAAAGAAAAAAAATGGAGGAGAGAGGAGAAAGAAAGAGAAAGAAAAAGAAAGGAGAAAATGAAAGAAAGAGAGAAAGAAAGAAAAAAAGAAAGAAAGAAAGAGAAATCGGCCTCTGGCGGCTTCGTTAACACGCAACCTCTCCTCTTCCTCCCCCTTGGCTGCTTGGTGCTGCCGTGTTTTGAACTCGGCGCCAGTTGACGAGGCCGACGGAGGAGGCATGTGCTTTGTGCATCTACAGTTAACCTCAACTGGTGACCCCGGGCTCATATTTCTGTCGCTAAAGGAGGCATTTCTTAGGCGGGTTTCGCCCCCTTTTACGACCTCACTCGCCACCGCGGCTAAGCGAACCGCTGACTTTAGTAACCCCGTTGTTAAGCGAATCTGGCTCATTGACTTGGGCTGGTCAGGAGGTCGCAAAAGGGGATCGCGTCCGTCCCCCGTGCCCCCCCCCCCGGTGACGCGACCGTCATAAAGACGAGCCGGTTAACAAGCGTCTGAATTTGGACCGCGGGGATGCTGCAAGCGGTCGTAAGTGTGAAAAAACGGCCTTAAGTCCCCTCCCCCCTTTTTTTCCCCCAGCGCCACCGCAAACTTCAAAAGGTCGTTAAACAGGCCGTTGTAAGTCAAGGACTAGCTGTATCAGGGTTTTTTCACCTGTCCGCTAAGATGGAGCAAGATTTGGGGAAAATCTTACATCTGTCCGCTTTTCTTTATTTTAATTCCACTTTCTCCTCTTCCGTAAGCAGAACAAATTCGGACTCTGCCCTGCACACCAGCGTGATGAACCCCAACCCACAAAACGCCTACCTGGGACCCTCCCAGGCGGGGCCCCCTCCCAATCGCAAGAGCGGTGAGTGGCTTACCTGGGCGGGGGGGGGGGGGGCATCCGCATCCCGGCACGGCGTGGGTCCCGCGAGAGGCCGAGGAAGGGGGGGGGGACGGATGGTCACGCTCCGGCTAGGATTTGGCCTTTCTTTGCCGACTGCATCTTCTTCCTCGATTCGAGATGATGGTTTAATGGCGGTTTAATGGGCCTGTCGGAAATGAGAAGCGGCTGCTTTCAATAGGTTTGAGGAAGTTGAGCAGTTTGCCAACTCCGAGGCTTCAAGGATTGGGTGGGGCCTGATTGGGGTAGATTGCAGGGGTGACGCAAGAAATATAATTTGAGGTTGTTTGGTTCTATTTTACATATTTAGGTATTAAATTTCTGTGTTCTATCCTGTAATTATTGTATTTTACCCTACTCTCGTTCTAAGTTTTGTTATCATTTTATTGGTAATATGTGTTCGAACCTGTACGTTGAGAGAGAGGGAGGGAGGGAGGGAGAGAGAGAGATTGAGATGATATATATAAATAAAATTAAAATAAAATAAATAAAACAATAAAATATAATTTTTTAAAAAAAATTATATTTATATGCCGCCCTTCTCCGGAGACTCAGGGCGGCTTACAATGCGTTAAGCAATAGCCTTCATACTTTCGTATATATTTATACAAAGCCAGCTTATTGCCCCCACAAACCGGGTCCTCATTTTACCTACCTTAGAAAGGATGGAAGGCTGAGTCGACCTCGAGCCTGGTGAGATTCGAACTCGCAGTAATTGCAGGCAGCTGGATGTTAAATGCTGCCTTAATAGGAGGCATTAGCCTGCTACGCCACTCAGGCTCCTAAAAGAAAATAAAATGGTGCGGTGGCCTAGAGGTGGAGCCTCTCACCTCACAATCAGGAGGCTGTGAGTTCGATCCTAGGTAGAGGGAAATATTTCTCTCTCTCTGGGCACAATGAGAATATATCTGCTGAACAAAACTCCGCCCTGGTGACAGGAAGGGCATCCAGCCAGTAAAACACTGCTAACTCCATTCAGTTGCCCAGACTCCACCCCGCAAGGGATTATGGGGGTCGTTAAAAGACGATGATTATATATAATTTTATAAGCGTATATATTTGTTCTATGTTTCTTGAAAGTTGGCCACTTGAAGAGGGGTGGACTTCAACGCCCAGAATTCCCCAGCCGGCCGTGGGAATTCTGGGAGTTGAAGTCCATCCCCTCTTCAAGTGGTCAATTTATGAGAAGCCCTGATTTTAACCAAAGGAAGCTTTAAATTTATCCCTAGCAAAGGGATTGCAACCTGAGCCAGGCCAAGGAAATGGGGAGTGCCTGGAAGTTTGCAGTCCCGACAATGTTTCATGCTATCTTTTACATATTTCTTCCTTTTTTTTTTGTTTTGTCCCTTTTTTTAAAGGTTACCTAGATCCTGATACGGATAGCAAAGGTAAGACAGATCCTTCCCTTGGCCCACCCTAAAAACGTTGCCTCGCTTGTTCGCATCAGCAATTTTAAGGAGAGGAGCATTTGCTTCTGAAAGTTGGAATTTTTTTTCTTAGTTTGACAAGTGGGAAAGAGCGAGAGGAGGTTGCAACCACTCTTGTGGTCCCTTCTCTCTTCTCTTCTTTTTTCTCTTCTCCCCTCTGGTCTTTTCTGTTTTACTTTTCTTCTCTCTTCTGGTTTCTTTGTTTTATTCTCTTTTATTCTTTTGTTCTCTCTTCTGGTTTCTTCTCTTTCCTCTCTTCTCTTCTCTTCTAGTCTCTTTTTTTATTCTCTCTTCTCTTCTGTCTTCTCTCCTCTCCTCTCTTCTCTTCTTTCCTCTTCTGTCTCCTTCCCTTCCCTTCCCTTCCCTTCCCTTCCCTCCTCTCATCTCTTATCTTCTTTCCTTCTCTTTTCTCCTCTCCTCTCCCCTTCTCTCCTTTTCTCCCCCTCTTCTCTTCTCCTCTCCTCTCCTCTTCTTTCCTCTTTTGTCTCCTTTCCTTCTCTTCTCTTCTCTCCTCTCCCCTTCTCTCCTTTCCTCCCCCTCCCCTCCTCTCCTCTCCTCTCCTCTCTCTTCTCTTCTCCTCTCCTTTCCTCTTGTTTCCTTCTCTTCCTTTCCCTTCCCTTCCCTTCTCTCCTCTCCTCTTTCCTCTTCTGTCTTCTTCCCTTCCCTTCCCTCCTCTCCTCTCCTCCCCTCCCCTCCTTTCCTCCCCTCCTCTCTCCTCTCCTCTCCTTTCCTTCCCTTCCCTTCCCTCCTCTCCTCTCCTCTCCTCTTCCCCTAAAGTTCCCTCGCGGGAAGTGAGGCCGCATGCTAACCCTTCCGTCTCTTCTCTCCTTTCAGTCTTTCATTTCCAAGTGCCTTCCATCGAAGAGAGCCTCTTGGACGACGGGAAGCAGTCGCTGAAACCTTGGGACACCAAGAAGGTGGGTGCCAGGGGGTCCCTGTGGCTTTTCTGGCGCTGCCCCATCGGTTCCAGAAGCGAGGCCTCGCCCGCTCCCTCGTGGCATCTCCCCAGCGTGCCAAACCCCCTCCCCTTCTCCATTCCCCTCTTCCCCCTATCCAGTAACGTGCTGTTTTTTTCCCCTCAGCTCTCCTCGTCTTCCGCCCGTCCCCGTTCCTGCGAGGTGCCTGGAATCCAGTGAGTAGAAGCGGCGTTCTCGTCGCGATGTCGTTTTCTCTGAGCACGTTAAGATATCAAAACCCATCCAAGAGACACCCCCTCCCCCCCCGACTCAACTCCGCTTCTCCTCTTGAGCAAGTGAGGGGAAGGGCTCGGAGACCGTCAGGGCGCAGCTGGTGAAAAAAAGACCCATATTTCGATCTTCCACTTTTGGTTAAAAAAAATAATAATCTCCCCGCCGGTAGAAAAGTAGCTGCTCGGGCAAAGATGGGACAGGACGAGATTTCTACTTGCGGGGAGCAGAGGAAAAAAAAAGTTTCGGAGATGGCCGTTGCAAAGTTCGCACAAATGAGCGTGCAGGCTGACACTCCAGTTTTGGTCACTGCACTATAAAAAAGATGTTGAGACTCTGGAAAGAGTGCAGAGAAGAGCAACCAGGATGATTTTAGAGGACTGGAGGCTAAAACCTACGATGAACAGTGGCAGGAACAGGGCCTGGCTGGTCTAGTGAAGAGAAGGACCAGGGGAGACAGGAGAGCATCTTCCAATATTTGAGGGGTTTCTGCAGAGAGGAGGAAGGGGGTCAAGCTGTTTTCCAAAACACCCGAAGGCCAGACAAGGAACGATGGATGGAAACTGATCAAGGAGAGATTCAACCTAGAAATAAGGAGGAATTTTCTGACAGGGAGAACCATCAACCCACGGAACAGAAGTTGCCTTCGGAAGTTGTGGGAGCTTCATCCCTGGAGGCTTTCAAGAAGAGACTGGACTGCCCTTGGTCAGAAATGGTGCAGGGCCGTGATGGCGAGCCATAGGTGTCACACGGAGCCATATCTGTGGGCACGCAAGCTCAGCTCCAGCATGCATGCGTATGCCAGCCAGCTGATTTTGGGGCCTTTGGGGCCCACTGGAAATTAGGAAATGGGCAGTTTCTGGCCTCCAGGGAGGTGGGGAAGGCCGATTTTGCTTCCCCAGGCTCCTAGAAAGTCTCTGGAGCCTGGGGAGGGCAAAAAACAGGCCTACTAGTCCTACCATGCCATCGTTTGCCAAAAGCGCTCGATCCCCTGCACTCCTCCCCGCTTTTGGCACGCGATGGCAAAAAGGTTAGCCATCACTGGCGTAGGGTCTCTGGTTTGTGGACTAGATGACCTCCAAGGTCCCTTCCAACTCTCTCAATCTAACGTAATTCATCCTTTTTTTTTTTCCTTCTCCCCCTCCTTCCTCCAGCATCTTCCCGTCCCCCGACCAGCCTGCCAACTTGCCTCTCATCCCGTCCACCCTCAACACGGGAGGGTCCCTGCCGGATCTGACCAACCTGCACTTCCCTTCCCCGTTGCCTACGCCCCTCGACCCGGAAGAGTCGGCCTATCCCAGACTAAGCGGCGGAAGCAGCACCAGCAATCTGGCCAACACCATGACACACCTGGGTATCAGCGGCGGGATGGGCCTTGGCCACGGCTACGAACCTCCAGGTACCGATCGGAGAGGGGAGGGGGGGGGGCTTCTAATCCGATGATGTCGCCGGGCAGAAAAGGTGTGCTTGGAGATTTATTATAGATGAGCCACAGTGGCCCAGTGGTTAGAATGCAGTATTGCAGGCTACTTCTGCCGATTGCCGGCTGCCTGCAATTTGGCAGTTCAAATCTCACCAGGCTCAAGGTTGACTCAGCCTTCCGTCCTTCCGAGGTCGGTAAAAAGAGGACCCAGATTGTTGGAGGGCAAGAGGCTGACTCTGTAAACCGCTTAGAGAGGGCTGTACAAGCACTATAAAGTGGTGTATATAAGTGCTATCGCGATTGCTATATAATATTTATTTATTTATTTTATTAGCCCACAGGCCATATCGACATACAGTTTCAAACACAATAATATCGATTGATTGATTAGCCTACAGGCCCTATCAACGTTCAGGTTCAAACCCATATTACCAATACAATTCTAAACAAACAAATTGAAAAATGATGACATAGATTATATATGTATTTATTTGGAGATTGTTATTTATTTAGCGCGCGAGGAGAACACGACAAAAGAGAAGTAAACACAAACACACAATCCACATCCTTACGCGCAGAACTCCTAGAGGGGTACGGCAACGGTCTCGTGACTGGATTTCCAATTCAGCTATCCAGGAAATCGCTTCTGGCAGGGGTGGGATTCGACCGGTTCGGACGAATCTTCTGACGATCAGCTTGGAGCGAACCGGTTTGATCCGACAATCAGGTCGGCCCGCCCCTGCGCTTTACTTACCTTTCTCTTCTCAGCTGATTGCCAACGCTCAGCTGTTTCTCCCAAGTGGTAACACAGAAAGTTAGTATTTGTAAAACTATGCACGCGCAAAGCGTTATGTCACGCAGGTCTTCTAGGGAACCAGAGAACTCACGTCGTGGGCCGTCTTGCGCAATATAGTTAATTGTTTGCCTATCGATAAAAGAGAAGATTTGTGGCTCAGGGTTGAAAGGAAGAGTCCCTGATGCTCTCTGAGCTTGGTGGTTTTCTTGCAGACGTTTCACGACCCAACTAACTAACATCAGCAGTGCTAGGAGGGAGGAGGGTTACATTATATATAAACAGGGAGCAAACCTCACTTCTTCCCAGCACTGATACGTTACCTAGTTTGGTAAGGTCCGCACCCCGATTTTAGTATCGGCCGGAGTTCGACCATGTAACTTTTCCAAATTTTATATTCACCCCTTCTCCCCCCCCCCTCCCCCCAAAATATGAGAGATTTATCAAGCAGAACGGATTGTCGCTCCCAACTTGTCTCGTCCGGACGAGTTGTAGTTCTGTTGCACCTAGGGAGGCCAACGGCTGGCACCCCATCCATCTTCTCATATGTCCTGGCAGATGTTTGGCATTTTATTCCATTTTGTGTGAGTGTGTGTATATGTGTTGTATATGTGTGTCAAATGGAACCGTATCTCCAGCCCGGAGGTAACGAGGGTTTGCCGTTTCCCGGAAGAGGAGCACTCGTCGTTTTCTTGCCACACCGCCATCACGGCCGGAAGTCCCTGGAGGCTGCCATGCGCCGTGGTCAGCCAACTTGTGTGTGTGTACGTGTTTGTAGGTGTGTGTGGCTTTTGATTGTCTCATGGATTTATGGTTCTTTTTGTTCTCATTTTTTTGTGTCCACGCAGGACTGTGTTCATCTATGCAGAGCTCCCTCAGTAACCCCTGCCTCCAGTCCTCGCTTAACGCCCCCGCACTGCGCCCTGTGCCCTCCTCCCTTGGTGGCCAGTCCATGCCTTCCTCCCTCAGCACCCCTTCGCTCTCCACCTCGCTCAGCAACCCCTCCCTCCCCACCTCGCTCAGCGCCCACGCGATGCAGCCCGTCCCGGCTAACCCCCGGCTACCCCCGCCGCCCCATCCACACCACCAGCCTCCCTCCGGCTTTGGGGGCCCGGCCTCCTCTTCCTCCTCTTCCTCCTCCACCGCTTCGTCCCCGGCTGCCTCCTACACCCCTCTGAACGCTTCCCCCCGGCGCAGGGTCCCCCTCAGCCCCCTGACTCTCCCCATGGCTGGAGATGCGAGACGACAACACCCCAAACAATTTTCGCCAACTATGTCACCCACATTGTCTTCCATCACCCAGGTACGCACCCGGGAGGGGGAGGGGAGGAGGCTTGTGACGGGAGCATGTGTGACCCCCCTCCCCTTTGTGCTCCTCGCCCCTCTTTTTCCTCCTTCCCTCCTTCCCTTCCTCCCTCCCTTCTGTGTTCTTCACTTTTCTTTTCCCATCTCATTTCAACTTCAGCAACGCCCCCGCCCCCTCCTTTCCGTCCCTTCTAAGGATCGCTTCCAATTAATTTCTTCCCCTTCCCGATCCTGATACCCCAAGGAAGGTAGTCCTCGACTTAATGGCCACGATGGAGCCCAATGCTTCTGTTGCTAAGCGAGACAGTGACGTGAGATTGACGGCCTTCCTGGGCCACAGTTGTTCAGGGAACAGAAACTTTGCGCTCCGTTCTGCTCGTAAATCGAAGATTACCTGCCATCTCTTGGAGGTTGGAGATTCGGGCAGGGGTTGAGGTGGGGCGGTCCAGCCACATCTATCGTGATTCCCTATCCTGAGCATAGCACAGGGGTGTCAAACTTGATCTCATTGAGGGCCGCATCAGGGTTGTTTGACCTCCGGGGGGGGGGGACCGGGGTGGACATGGCCAGCTCAACGACACTGATGTCGGGGGCACCCGAGGTGGCCCGAGCGCTCTGCCGGTGGAAACGGGCTCCCGAGCTCCGTTTTTGGCTACGATAGCCTCCTACAACCTTCTGCCAGCGAAAACGAAGGTCTGGAGGGCGGCATGCAGCCCTCCCGAAGTCTGTTGGCAGAGACATCGCGGGCTGGTCCTTCACTTTTTCCAGGGCGGCCCTGTTGGTCAGATCTAAACACCCCGCGGACCGGATCCAGCTCCCGGGGCCTTGAGTTTGACACCCCTCTCGTAGCACAAGAGTGCCTCCCTCCCTCCTTCCCGCCCGCCCTCAAAGGAATACGTTGCACCCTTTCTGACTCTTCCCTCCCGCTTCCAGGGAGTACCGTTGGACACCAGCAAACTCCCCGCGGACCAGCGGCTTCCGCCCTACCCTTACAGCCAGCCAGGCATGCTCCTTCAGCACAGCCAGAAGTCCCAGCACCCAGTGCCCGGAGGAGTCCCTACCTCCCCTCAAACCCGCCCGCCGTCTCAGCCGCCCTGTCCCTACCCGACGCATTACCAGCCTAATTCCATGCTCCAGCACCAACTCAACCAGCCATTGGGTGACTTCGGCTTTGGCAACGTGAGTTTCACCCCACTTGCTGATTTCCCAGGCTCGTAGTGGGGAACGGGGGTGTGTGTGTCTTTGGAGCCCCCCACCTGCTCGGCGCTGAAGACAACCCTCCGATGACGGGACGTACACACTTTCTCTTCCCCGCAGTTCGACCAGTACGGCTTTGTCGACAACATGATGGGAGGTTTTGCCTTCAACAGCAACGCTTTCGGGGAAGACATGGGTGCCTTAAATTACTCGCCGAGCGACAACATGGGACCGCCGATGGGCGGAGGGGGCGGCCACAGTAGCAACAGCACTGCCATGAACGATCCCCACTTACTCGGTCGTCAAAACCTGAGTAATTGCAGCCGTCACGGTCCCATTCCTAACATCATTCTCACAGGTAACGGTCGCCGGCTGTTTTGCAGCGGGTGGGTTGACAATTGGCAGGCTCGCGTTTGAGACCTGGTTGCTGCTGCGAGATGGGATGAGTTCCCGTCTGTCACAACAGCTCCTGCTAACCTGGCAGTTTGAAAGCAGGGTATTGCGAGTAGATAGATGGGTATCACTTCGGTGGGCAACTTAACAGGGACACAGAAGAAGCCCCCGACTGGGCTTCACCCCCGGGCAGGGGATGTCACCGTTCAATCCTTCCAACCCGCTTCGGTGCTCCCGATACGAATGTTGTAGCTGTAACAGTAGGATGGATTCAGCTTCTGCATCCTAATTCTTTGGACTGTGATTTCTGCCTCCAAAAGGGGTCCCAATTGGCCTTTCGTTCCACTCCCCGTTGTGTAGCTGTGGGTGTCTTGATTTTCCTTTGTAGGGGATTCCCCACCTGGCATCTCCAAAGAAATTGCCAGCGTCCTGGCGGGCATGCCAGGCTTTGAAATGGACGCGGCTTCCCTGGGTCTGGATGAGGATCTGAAGATCGAGCCGCTGAGCTTGGATGGACTCAATATGCTGAGCGACCCTTACGTCCTGCTGACCGATCCATCTGTCGAAGACTCCTTCCGCACCGACAGGCTCCAGTGAACAGAACGGGTGCCCAGAGCCCCTCACACCACCACCACCCCGACCCCGGCAGGGATAGCGGGACCCTAGCGAGCCGTGGAGAATCAAACGGGGCCGGGCCACGCTGCCAATCCTCGGGGACCCAATCGAGACAGAGCGGACAATTCGCGCTTTGCTTCCTCCCCGTTTCCCAAACGCCACGTTCCCCCCCACCTGGGGAGACCCTCGTAGCTTCAGTAGCTTGAATGCTCCCACGCTTGGCCGAGAGGCTGGCCCTGGGTTCAAGGGACTCGAGGAGGGGCAACGAGACAGCGGGATAGCTGTCCTTTCCGAACCCACCTGGTGTTGGATGGACCGTACGAGCGGAAGAAGCGAGGAGGGCAACCTCTTCCCAGACATATCCAGGTTGGGCGAGATCGGGGGAGTTGCCTTCTGAACCCCTTGAATCAAGAAACGGGGTGAAGTGAAAGCATCTCGGCCGTCTTTCGCCCCGGGTCTCTACCTGTGTATCGTTCCCGTACAAGGTGGCTCCCAGAGGGAGGAGAGAAAGAGAGAATGTCAATCATTTTGTTATCGTTTTTTCCCCCCCTTTAATTTTTCTCGCCTAATCGATTTCTTGCTGTCTTTTTTTTATTTTTAAAGAATTCTGTACATAATCCTTTTTCCGTTTCCTTTTCCTCCTTCTCCTCTTTCTTTCTCTCTTTCTCTCTCTGTCTCAAACTGCCGTGTTTTTTCACCCTGGAGAGATGAAGGAGAATAGGTTCTAGTTAAGGCACTTCTAACTTTTGCATTCTTAATCCGTCGGATTTCGAAGACCAGCAGCCGAGAGCCGGGGAGCGAGGGGAGGGGGGCTGGTGGGAATAACCCTCCCCCCCACAAGCCGGGTCGGCCACGGACCCAGCTTGTCGCCTCCTTCCACTTCCCTCCCCCTTCGAGGAGAAGATGAAGCAGAATGATTTTATTATTATTTTTTAAATACATGTGAATTATCATGACGTCCTGCTCTAGTGTGTGCTTCTCTCTCACACCCTGATCTAAATCAAATCTATTGACAAGAAAGGCAGTTGTTAACAGGTGACAACCTCGGGGGGCACAGCCCGTCTCACTATTCGCAGTGGTGTGTGTGTACAGAGCCAGGCTACCAAGGAGAGCGAGCGGCGTGGCTCTTTTGTTTTGTGCCGGCCAGTCCACCATGGCCCCTTTGGAGGGCGACTCCGTTCCGTCCCATCTCGTCTTCCCAGCCAGCTTTGAGGCAGGTCAGTGCTCACTTTTGAGGTGCGGTGGTGGCCACTTCCCCACTCCCCCCCCCCCCCCCCCCCAAATGCCCCCATATTTAACAATGGTGACGCAAAAATCCGGATTTGGCTCCGTCCCAAAACTGCCACGACGCGAGGACGTTCCTGAGCACATGCAGAGAGCTGGGCCACGTAGCAGCAACAAAAACAATAGGAACTGCAGGTGTTCCTCTACTCTGGAGGGCGGGACGGATCGATTTCGCTGATAATTCACTTCCCGATAAATGCAAAACGGGCTTGGCAGCCATTTTGAATAATACCTTCCCCACTCCGTTTTGTTTCGTTTTTTTGCTTACGGGAAGAAGGGGGGGATTCCTTCCCGGAGCGCTTCCTGAACTCCCAACCGGTTTGTCATACCAGCTCTTCTGTGCTAAAGGAGGCGTGGCCTTGCACGAAACTGTGATTTGTTCGATCAGAGTTTATCGAGAGCGCCGCCCCCCTCTCCCCCCCCGGCTTTAAAATGGTAGGATTTCCAGCCATTTTGGAAAAAATACTTTCCTAATTTTTTTCGTTCAGTGTTTCCTTTCCTCACGACAAAATTTGGGACGACAAAATTTGTCGTCCCAAAGAAGAAGTGGTGGGGTTGCATGAAATGATAAAAGGGAACAAACAGGACTTCAGCAGGGGCTTTTCGGGAAAAACAGAGCATCCTTCCATCATACAGGCAGTCCTCGACTTACAACGGTTCATTTAGCGACCATTCAGGCTTACAACGGGACTTAAAACCTTTGTAGCATTCCCCTGATCCTGCGGTCAAAAGTCAGACCCTTGGCAACCGATTCATACTTATGACCGTGGCTGTGTCCCGCGGAACCCCTCTTGCGACCAGACAATTCAAGGGGGGGGGAAGGCCGGATTCACTTAACAACCAGGTCACTAACTCCAAGTCAGCTGCGGTGATCCGCTGAACGGCGGCGGCAAGGCAGGTCGTAAAATGGGGTGAAACTCACTTAACGCCGTCAAGTGTTGGGCTCCATGGCGGTCGGTAAAAGTTGGGCGAGTTTCGGCTCTGGGGTGGCGGTCAACATGACTGACAGGCCGTCTCGTTTTGAAAGAAGGCGAACTAATTTTAAGAATGATTTGATTTCTATGAAATAATTGGGGAATGAGCCGCGGGAATTGGGAAAGCGAGGGGGGTGCCAGCCCCAGAGGATACCTAAAGCGGT
Source organism: Ptyas mucosa (assembly GCA_012654045.1). Classification (NCBI taxonomy): domain Eukaryota; kingdom Metazoa; phylum Chordata; class Lepidosauria; order Squamata; family Colubridae; genus Ptyas; species Ptyas mucosa. Next base: position 8,267 of record WNWU01018936.1, on the reverse strand, counting down.
TTTTCCCTGCCAGAAACCTTTTTTTGCAGCTTGTCGAAACGGTGGTTAGAATCCGAAGGCTGAAAGGGACCCCGGAGGACATCTAGTCCAACCCCCTGCCCGAGCAGGAGTCCCTATGCCTCTCCTAGCAAACCTCCACCTACCCGACATGGTTCGAACCTCGAAGTCCTCCCCTTCTTTCACCCCCATATCTACCCGAATGGCTCGTCTCCCCCGGTGACAGGTTGTCCTCGACTTAGCGTCCGTTCCGCATTTGCGACGCCGCTGAAAAAAAACCCGGCCCTCCCACAAAGGCAAAGGCGATCAAAGTTGGGGTTCTGTGACTGACCAAACCCCCTGCCGTGATCGGAAGTCAGCACCCGTCGTAGAGGTGGAGGGGGTTTCTTCCCCAAAAAGGGCGCGACTCACTTAACGACAGAAACTAACAAGATTTTTTTTTCCTCCCATTTTTTTTTCTACTTCACACCCAGGAGTAGGGGTTAAATACAACTTCCTAGAACCGTTTTAATTCTCTTTTTTGGGGGGGGCGGAGATTGGGGCGACGAATTGTTCATTTTCCGAACGAAGAAGAAGACAAAAAAAGACAAGCCAGAAAGTTTGGAAAAACTTTTCTTTCTTTTTCTTTTTTTTTCCTTCTTAAATTCTCCCGAGGGCCTGGTTTCCTTTCAGTCCTCGTTTCCCGTCAGTCCAGCCTAAGAGGTCAAAGCTTCGTTGTAAATCATGGCTAAGGCGCCTAGGAAGGTAACGTATTCCTGGAAATTGACCTCTTGATCCTTGTTCCGGTCCAAATCTTCCATCAGTCCTTGGATTTCGCTTTCGTGCAATTTCTGGAGCGACAACGGAAGGAAAAATAATAATAATAATAATAATGATGATGATGATGATGTCTTTATGGCAGTGTTTCTCAACCTTGGAAGTTTGAAGATGGGGGATTCTGGGAGTTGAAGTCCACCCATCTTCAAGCTTCCAAGGTTGAGAAACACTGCTTTATGGGCTGGGGAAGGGTTGGGAAGAACCGGTATTGGCCAAATCAAGAGGCTAGTCCTGATGGTTAGAAAAAAAAACTCCTTATTTTACTTACCGGGCCGATGGTCAGCTCTTTTTGGATCAGATCCTTCAGCTCGCTTTTGCTGAGAGTATTCTTGTTGCCTTCCTTGCAGGAATATTTGTGGAAAATGGCAACCAAGGTGCAGAGAGCTTGGTCCACGGGGCAGGACATGATTCGAACTCGGAACCGGGAGAGAGATCTAGCCGGGAGGGAGAAAGACAAAATCGAAAAAAAATTTCTCATCTTTTTCTCCGTCCGGTTTTTTTATTTTTTATTTTTTGTCATGGTCCCTCAAAGCTGGCCTCGCTTCGCATTCGTGACCCATTCCCGAGAAAAAGTGGGAAAAGTTCTCCATTTTTTCGCCTAGTTTCCATTTTTCTCCGTTAAAAGTGAAACGGAAAAAGAGCTTGACTCATCCCTAAAGCAGCTTTTGAAAAGAGTTTTCTTTCCCCCGAGGGTGATGGGAGTCGACCGCAAAGAGATCCCAGCGAACAGGAATCTGAATAAGTTGATCGTCCTGAATATCTTCCTTTTTTATTTTTATTTTAATTTCCCCCCTCGTCTTTGGGAGAGGCCCCGGCTCCAAAGAGGCTTTCATTTTAAGCTATGATTTCAATTTAATGACCACGTTCAAAGGATATCAAAAGTAATTCCTTTAGGCTGGGCTGGGTTCCCAATTCCCCACCCCCCAAAAAACTGCTCCTCTTTTGTCTGGATTTTCCTCCACTGCTTCTCTCTCTCTCTTTTAATTTTCCCCTCCGCGGTGGAGCCTCTTTGGCTGGGAAGAGTCTACCTGAAAAAGTCCCCACCCGTCCTTTTCTCTTGGAAAAGCCAGGATTTTGGAGGTTTCGAACTCTCTCCCCAAACAGCCCCAAAAAAGAAAATTCCTTTTGTGTCTTTCCTGCTTTGCAAATAAATAAATCTGCAGGCGGCCACTTTTGCATTAACCGTCATTTCCCTTCCTTTCCTTCCTTCCTTCGCTTCCGTGTCTTTTCCCTTCTCCTTTCTCCTGTCCCCCTTTCTTCCTGTCCTCCTCTTCTCCCCTCTCCTCCTTTTTTCCATCCTTCCTTTTTCTCCTTCCTTCCTCTCCCCTCCCGTCTCCTCCCCTTCCCTTTCTCCTGCCGCCTTTTTCTCCTTTCCCTTCCTCTCGTCTCCTTTTCTCCATCCTTCCTTTTTGTCTTCTCCCTTTTCCCTTTCTTCCTTTCCTCCTCTCTCCTCCTTTTCTCCATCCTTCCTTTTTGTCTCCTCTCCCCTCCCGTCTCCTCTCCTTCCCTGTCTCCTGCCTTCTTTCTCCTTTCCCTTCCTTTCTTCCTCTCCTCTCCTCTCCATCACCTTCCCCTCCTCTCTCATCTTCCCTTCCTCTCCCCTCCCTTCTTTCTCCTTTATCTTTTTTTCCCTCCCTCCCTTCCTGTTCTTTCTCCTTTTTCCCTTTCCCGTCTTCCCTTCGCTTTACCTCCCCTCCCGTCTCCTCCCCTTCCCTTTCTCCTGCCTTCTTTCTCCTTAATCTTTTTTCCCTTCCCTCCCTCCCTCTTTTTTTTTCCTTTTCTCCTTTCTCCCTTTCCCTTCTTCCCTTCCCCTCCCCTTCCCTCCCCTTCCCTTCTCCCTATTTTTAATTTAAGCCACGAGATTTCCTGGCGATGCCACGGATGGCATTCAGTGCTTCCTTGCCAGCTGTGACGTTGTGAGTTCACAACACATCTCGCCCACACAATAAGGCCAGCGCTTCGAAATCTCCCAGGGAGCGCCGGAAAAAAAAAAGAATAGAAAATCCCAATTTTCTTTCTGTGCCCGGCCATCACCCCCCCTCCCTCTCCCCGCCTCGGCCTTGGGTCCGATCGGAAACGCCCAAAGGGGTCATTTTTTTCAACTTGGAAAAAAGAATGGAATTTTTTCGCTTCCTTTCCTTTGGAGCGAACTCCTCGTCTTTTTCATCCGCCAAAAAATAATGCCAACGTTTTGCTATATTTTTTCCCTAATTCGGTGCTTTTCCTGCAAACGGACACACACGCACATACGCACACAAAAAATCCTTTTCATCCTGGATAGCTTGCGAGCCGTAAACAATGACCATTTCCAAATGTCTTAAAACGGCCAGCCAAAATCTCAGCCTGCTACTCCCTGATTTTTTTTTATTTTTATTTTTATTTTATTTTTATCTTTAAAGGCCTTTTGTTTTGTTTTTTTTCCCTCCCTCCCTCCCTCCCCCCAAAAGGAAAATATTTTTAAAAGGACCTCATCCGGGAGAGACTTCCTCTTCCAACGAGGACATTTCTGCTGGTTGCAGAGACCCCGAAAGAAACGAAAACTGGGGAGCAAAAAAGCTGGAAGAGCTGCGTTCGAATGGAGCACGCACCCCCTCCCGGCAGAAGAGCTGCGTTCGAATTGGGCACCTTTTGGGAACCGGTGAGCAGCATTATGGGGAGGGAGCGGGGAGGGGGGGCAAAGAGAAAAGTTTCCAGGTTTTGTTTTTTTTAAAAAAACAAAAAAAACCTGCACCCCTTCCCCAAATTTCCCGGCACGTTCCCAGATTTTCCCACCAGGGGGCATCAAAAATTGCGGGGGGGGGAAAAATAAATATATATATTTGGAAAGTTATCGTAACTTGGCCAGACTGTGAGTGAGAAGTTATGTGGGGTGTGTCAGGGTGGCAACCGCCCTGCTCGTCGTGTGTCTTTTATTCCTGCCGCCCCTGCCAAAAGTGGCACGCCCTGGCACAACACAGAAAGTTGGGGCACAACAGAGGAAGTTTTCAGTGGGTTCAGCGGGAATGGACACGGTGGTCTCCTTGCCGCCCCCCAATGACCCACCCAGGAATGGGGGGGGGGAAAAAAAGCCACGCTGGGCATGGCTGGCGCCCTTTTTCTCCGGCACGGGGAGAAATTTTGCTTCGTTTTCCCGTTATTTAAGAGAATAACAGAGTTGGAAAGGGAGCCTTGGAGGTCCTCTAGACGAACCCTGATTTCCGGCTGGAAGCCCCATAACTTTGATGATTCTTTACAAATTTGAATTTATTGACTGCCCCATTGCAAAGGGAGTCTCTGCCACTAGCCTAAGGGGTGGGGGGGGCGGTTCGGCCCTCTGCACATGCTCTAGGAGACCAAGGAGGCAGCAGCTGAGTGTTGGGGGTGGGGGGCAACGATTATAATCCCCCCCAAATTAGTTATTTTCTCTCCTGTTTTCCCAAAGTGGCTGAAATTGGAAATTCTTTACTTTCTCTCCCCCCGCCCCCCAAAAAACTTTTCCTTTGGGGAAAGGATGGGTGGGTGGGGGGGAGGAAGATCACCCCCCCTCCTCCTCCTCGCTCCCCAACGTTCCCCCAAGTTTTCGGAAGGAGAAGAGAGGAAAAACGGAAGGAGAAAGTGGGTGGAAGGGAGGAATACTTACGGCACAAAAAAAGGAGGTGTCGCGAGACGGCTGGAAAAGGGAAAGTGGTAGACTCATCCAGAGGGGGAGCCCAGATTTATCAGGAGGGGAGGGGCCTGGCCTGGCCAAACCTGCCCCCCTCCAAGAGGCGTCTGATTGGATGGAAGGGAAGAAGCCCCGCCCCTTACTTTGCATATCTGACACCCCCCACCTTAATTGGCTGCTATTAAATCCGATGCAAGTTGAAACGCCACCCTGGGGGGGTTTTTTTTCTTTTTTTAAAAAAAGCAGGTGAATGGGAGGGGAAAAAAAAAGATTTGGTTTTATCCTGAGGGATAGAAACTTGATTCTGTTCCTTTGCGTCCTTGTTTCCCCGCCTCTCCTTTCTTTTTCTTTCTTTCTTTCTTTCTTTTTCTTTCTTTCTCTTTCTTCCTCCCTCCCTCCCTTTCTTTTTCTTTTTCTTTTTCTTTTTCTTTTTCTTTTTCTTTTTCTTTTTCTTTTTCTTTCTTTTTTGTTTCCCCCTCTCCCCTTTCTTTCTTTCTTGCTCTCCCTCCCTCCCTTTCTCTCTCCCTCTTTTTTCTCCCCCTCTCCCCTTTCTTTCTTTCTTGCTCTCCCTCCCTTTCTCTCTCCCTTTTTTCTTCCTTTCTCCCCTTTCTTTTTCTCTCTCTCTCCCTCCCTTCCTTCATTCCTTCCTTCTCTCTTTCTCCCTCTCTCCAGCCCTCTTTCTTTCTCTCTCTCTCCCTCCTTCCTTCCTTCTCTCTTTCTTCCTCCCTCCCTCTTTCCTTCTCTTTCTTTCTTTCTTCCTTTTTCATTCTTTCTCCCTCTCCCTCTTTTTCTTTTTTGTTCCCTCCCTTTCCTTCTCTCCCTCCCTCCTTCTTTTTCTTTCTTTTTTGTTTCCCCCTCTCTCCCCTTTCTTTCTTTCTTTCTTTCTTTCTTTCTTTCTTTCTTTCTTTCTCTCCCTCCCTCCCTTTCTCTCTCTCTCTTTCTCTTACTCCCTCTCTCTCCTTTCTTTCTTTCTTTCTTTCTCTCTCTCTCTCCCCCTCCTTCTTCCTTCATTCCTTCTCTCTTTCTCTCTCCATCCCTTCCTTCCTTCCTTCCTTCCTTCTTTTCTCACTCACTTCTGTTTCTGTCTTTCCAAATCGTAATTCCTCTGCCGACGATTGAGAAAATGAGATTTTACACACCAGGCTGGTTTTTTTTTAATGGACAAATAGGCACGGAATAAATCAATATTCCTATTTCTTTGGCTTGGCTGGCTTTAGGGCAAAGTCTTCCTTTAATTATCTGGAGAAAAGGGGAGAGTTTGTGGCTTTTCTCTCCTTGTTGTCGGTGCACATTTTTCCCCCCCTCCCAACCTCAAAGTGGGACCTTGGGGCAAGACTCTCTCACACACACACACACACAAAAAGTGTGAAGCCGAAACTTTTTCTCATCTCACTTTTGGGAGTTGTAAGAACTTGAATGGCCTGATTTTTTTTCACGCCTGCTTCCTGCTGTGGGTGGCCGGGAGGGATTTAGGCTGCAAAAAATAGATCCCTGTACACAATCCAACCCAACCCAACGATGCGTGGTTGCGTTGTCGGTTTTAGCCCTTTTGGAGATGCAAAAGGGGATTTTTTTTTTTTTTTTACAAAATTTGGATTTCCTCGGCTGGGGAAGAAACTGAACTGAAACCTGGGTATCTGTTCTTGCAAATTTGCAAGCGCTGGGTTTGTAGATCTGCGTTGTGTTTCCGGATGGCCCACGATTGTGGCGCGATTTCCCAGAAATTTTAATTTTAATTTATTGAATTTAAAACCCTCTGCCTAAAAAAAAGCCGCCAACGAACGGACACGGCTTCGCAGTTTAAAACGATCCCAATTTTTTGCCACGTTGCTTCCCCCACCCCACTCCACGTTCCCCTTTCATTCCGCATTTTCCTTTTTCTCAAACTTGGGGAAGGTCTGCCTTTTATTAATTTAGAGATCGAGATAACATTCCGTAGAGATGCTTAAAGGAGGATTTGAGAGGAGGGAGGGGGGGTCTTTCCTTCTCTCCCTCTCCCCCCCCCCCTTCCACTTTTGAAGGCCGCTTCTCATTTTGCATCCTGTTGGAAAAATTCGTTGTAGGACATGCAAAGGGCCGTCAGGAAGCCAGTATATTCCTTAAAATCGATCTCGTCGTTGTGATCCTTGTCCAGGCTTTCCATCAGCTTGTCGATCCCACGGTCTTTCATTTTCTGCAACATGGGAAGGAAAGGTTCCGGGTTCGAGATTCGCCATAATGTCGACCCATCGGACTACGGTTGGTACAATGAATTCCAGAGTCTCGTCATCCGGCTTTATTTGTTTCGGGACGACGGGGGCTGAAATTCCCAGGGCTTAGCGCAAATTCCAAACTCAACCTGGGATTCTAGTCCTCATATATTCCGACACCCAGAAGGGTTCGTACGGGTACAGTGCTCCTCGACGTACGACCGGCCGCTTAGCAAGCCCCAAAACGGGAATTGACCACCTGTCCCAATATTCCCCACCCTCCTCTGAGCTCGTAGGACCACGTTCGTGGCTCAGCAACTGATCCGCTTTTACGACGGTTGGCATGTGACGGCGTTTTATGACATGTTCTCTGCATGCCGGCGTTTACCTTCCAGTGAAAACCCGCCCCCCCCCCGGCGAACCGCGGCTTCCCCTTAGTGACTGCCGTGTTCGCTTAACGCCCGCAGAAAAGGGCGCCCAATTGGGCACGCTCATGGGGAACCGATCATTGCAACCGAAATTGTGGGCTGATCGATGGTCGTAAGCCAAGGACGACCCGTGACAGAGGCAAAACTGATGTTCTTGGCCCTCGGAGTCATGAGGACTAGAAACTCGGACTGAGTTGTTTGCGGGGGTTTTTTTCATGCATTTTTTTTTTTAAAATGTGCCCAGTTTAGCTTGGTCCATTAAGCGAGGGGTGTGTTTGCCCTTTCCCCACCCCGCTTACCTCTCCCAAAGCCAGCTCCTGTTTTATCAGCTCTTTCAATTCTTGTTTGCTCAAAGTAAATTTGTCACCTTCTTTGCCTGAGTACTTGTGAAAGGTGCACACCAGAGTGGCCAAAGCTTTTTCCAGAGGGGTCTCCATGGGTTCACTGAGTCCACTGAGGATGGTCTGGAAGAGGAGAAAGGGTGGGGCGGGGTCCATCAATTGCACATGGAGATAGGGGAGCGGGTGTGGGTCACGATCTGATTTTGGCATTCGCCAAGTATTATTCCCGCTCCTGCATTTAATTTCCCGCCTCTGTAATAAACTCGGATTTTTATATTCAACGTCTTCTACTTTTGTCATTTCTCCCATTTTCGCGACTTTTAAGATCTGTGGACTTCAACGCCCAGAATTCCCCTGGCTGGGAAATGTCTTTTTCCCCCTAACTGAGGAATCCTGGGCGTTGAAGTCCACGTCTCTTAAAAAAGTTTCCAACCCGCTTTTTATATTCGGCTTTCTCTACTTCGTCATTTCTCCCGTTTTAGCGACTTTTTAAGAGACGTGGGCTACAACTTCCAGAATTCCCCTGGCTGGGAAATGTCTTTCCCCCTAACTGGAGAATTCTGGGAGTTGAAGTCCACGTATCTTAAAAGTTTCCATATACTGGGGAATTCTGGGAATTGAAGTCCATGTATCTTAAAAGTTTCCATATACTGGGGAATTCTGGGAGTTGAAGTCCACATATCATAAATTTCCATATGAGATTGAGATATAGATAGATAGATAGATAGATAGAGATAGAGATAGAGATAGAGATAGAGATAGAGATAGAGATAGAGATAGAGATAGAGATAGAGAGATAGAGATATAGATATAGATATAGATATATAGATATAGATATAGATATATATACACA
>WNWU01018935.1:0-23885 GCA_012654045.1 Ptyas mucosa | reverse complement strand
AAGGAAGGAAGGAAGGAAGGAAGGAAGGAAGGAAGGAAGGAAGGAAGGAAGATGGTTAGATAAAGGTGGATGGGAAGGAAAGAAGGAAGGAAGGAAGATGGTTAGAGAAATAGGTGGATGGGCGGGAAGGAAGGAAGGAAGGAAGGAAGGAAGATGGTCAGATAGATGAATAGGTGGATGGGAAGGAAGGAGGGAAGGAAGGAAGGAAGATGGTTAGATAAACGTGGGTGGGAAGGAAAGAAGGAAGGAAGAAGGAAGGAAGGAAGATGGTTAGATGAATAGGTGGATGGGAAGGAGAGAAGGAAGGAAGGAAGGAAGGAAGGAAAAGAATAACAGAATAACAGAGCTGGAAGGAACCTCGGAAGTCTTCTAATCCAACTCCTTGCTCAAGCAGGAGATCCTAGACCATTTCAGACAAGACAACTGTCCGGTCTCTTCTTAAAATCCTCCAGCGATGGAGCACCCACAACTTCTGAAGGTTTAAAAAAAAAAATCTGAATTTTTTTTTTTTTAGGTTAATCTCCACATCGCCTCCGACATTCAGTCCGGCCAGCCGAACCAGATCCCGGTGGTGCAGACTAATGTCAGATGAAACGATGCAACAACCGGAATCAAAGCTCTTAGAACCCCAACATTGCTCCCTTTTTCCAGGATGCCGGGCAGCCCAAAATTAAAAATCAAAAAATGAAAAAAAAAAATCAATTTACAGGCAGTCACACCGGAATAATAAATCTTATCACCCAGCTGCCAAACTTTTTAAACTCTGCAAATATTTGGCAAGCGCAGAGACTTGTCTTCCGAGGAATCCCCCTGAAAAAACATTTTCCTTTTTGGGGTGCGATTTGCAGCCCTGGCAAAAAAAAAAAAAAAAAAAAAAAAAGAGTAAAAATAGAATTAACCCTTCGTTTCCCCCGATCTTTGTCCTCCTCGTTTTGCAACGCTGGGGAGACGAAGGAGAACAATGTCCCCGTTTGTCCTCCGACAAGGAAGTTTGTTTTTTTTTTCTTTCAAATTTTAAAACCCGTTTCTCTGCCCAGGATCTTCAATATCCTGAAACTTGCCTTTCCAAGGACCAACCCACGAGACTTTGGCCAATGGAAAGGGCTAAAAAATCAAGGCCAGGGACCAATAAACTTTGCACCAAGGCCGTAAAATTAAAAAAAAAAAGAAAATCTGGCGAAGGAAGGATGTTTGCACGCTTATTTTTTTTTTCCTCCCTGGGGCACAATGGGCTGGAAGTAAATCCTGTTCGTTTGGCGATATATTAAATTTCCGGGGGGGGTGTGTGTGAAAAAAAATCGAATTCTCTCGTGCCCTTTTGCTTTTTGGGGTGCGTTTCTTGTAACTTGGGGTATCAACGTTTTGTTTGATATCCCCAATTCAAGTCAACGGGAGTGGAGGGGGGGTGGAGAGCAGATTCGCTTAACGACCGGGTGACGACTAACTTCACACCTAGTCCCCTTTAACAACCGAGGCAGGAAAGGTCGTAAAACAGGGCAAAAAAGCAAAAACGTCTCACTTAGCGACATACACATTGGGGGGGCTGCGTAAGGCGAGGACTATCAGAGCAATGGGAAACCCGGTTGATTGCAGCCGGAGGGATAAAGGGGGTCAACACGGGTTGTCTGAATGCAGCCTTTGCGCTTGTTAACCTGGGTTAGTTTGTGTGGGGGTTGCATTTTAACTCCAGGTGGTTAGGAAATGTGGGGGTAGGATTGGAGTTTTCTGGAAGAGGTGGGACTGACTCCCACCCCACCCCGATGCAACACTTCCTTGCAACACGCATTGATCTCCCTGCAGATTCCTTTCACACGTGACGCTCAACCCAGCTGAGCCTCGCAGCTGAAAAACCTGCGTTTCTGCATTGCGCCTTCCTGATTGGCCGGGCCTGCTTTCCGTCTGGGGAGCCCGCCTCTTTCGAACCTGGCTTCCCCCCCCCCCTCTCGCCCTCGCCGCTCCTCCCCTTTCGAACGCCCGAGCTTGAAAAAGGACGCCCTCCCATTGGCCGAGCGGGCAACTTTTTTTTTCTTTTTCCCCCGCCGCCACGCCCATTTCGAACGCCAGGCCCAAGAAGCCCATTGGCCGGTGCAACATTGGGGTTTCCTTCCTCTCCTTTGAGCCCGGCCACGCCCCTTTGGAACGTCCAGACACTTTTCGGAACTGCGCGGAGTTGGAGCCGGCGGTGAGTCGGGGGTCTCCCGCAGAGCGGCGGTGGGAGTTGGGGAAGGGGGGAACCGGGTCTCTGACCCCCTTCCCCAGAAGTAGGGTCTTAAGAGAGCCTTAAATTCTCAATTACACCTCGCCCCAGCTGGGTTTGGACCCTAAGTCCCATGCTCCCCAGCCGCAAAGGAGGATGGTCACGGTAGTCCTGGTCCAGTAAGTCCGAGGGGTTGGCTTGGTGGTCTTTCAAGACACAACTTACACCCTGTTCCTCTTTGAAACAAGACCCGGGGGGGGGGCAAGGAGACCCTTCCTTCCCAAGGGTGTATCTGCTTGCTGTGCTGGACTACAGGGCCCATCATCCCCAGAGGGGAGTGGTAGCCAGACTTATCTCCACCAACCGACCCCCCTCCTCCCCCAGCCCTGTTCGTCTTTGGAGAAAAGACCCCAGGGACTTTCCATTTCAAGAGTGGGGTCTCCTGGTGTGCAGGACTACAGAGCCCATCGTCCCCAGAGGGGAAGAAGAGAGTGGTGGCCAGGCTATCTCCACCAACTGACTTTCCTTCCCTCTTCGTCTTTGGAGAAAAGACCAACAGGGACTCTCCATTTGAAGTTTGTGTCTCTTAGTGAGCTGGACTACAGGGCCCATCATCCCCAGAGGGGAGGCGGTGGAGAGTTGCAGCCAAACTAAACTCCCTGGAGTAACTTCACTCTAGCAGGGATGAGGAGAGCTGAAGCAGTTTTGCTGCCCCTAGGGGGTGGTTTTGCTGCTGGGGGTTGCTGGAACTCATGGCCACTGGATTTATTTTGGGTGGGTGGGTCTAAACTTGAGGATTGTTTCCTGAGGGAGGGGTGGGGTATTATGGAGACAAGCTGCATAATTTGGAAAGCTGTTTTTTTTTTAAAAAAAAATCTCTGGTTCATGTACTTTTTAGCCCGAGTTTTTAATTCAAATTTAACACGGATGTGAATAAGCCAAGATTAATTTTAATTATTTTCTTTCTCTTTGTTTCTACAAGACTTTTCTTTCTGTCCTGTTCTCCCCCCCCCCCCTTTATGGCTAGGAAAAACAACCCCGGGATACAAAATGAGAGATTATAACCTTCCTTTCAAACGGAACAGAATATTATTTAGATTTATCCCTGAGGCTTTTAATTCCAGAGTCAGTTTGGGTGAAGTGTGCAGCCTAGAAATGGAACCACAATTCCCATATTCCTTGCTTGGATGCAAGTTAAAAGTTTCCCTGCAGAACTCGGGTGACTTGGCTGCTGCTGGTAGTTTTAACGGCCATTGATTAATTCAGGATTGACTTGTCTTTGAATCAAGGGTCATCATTGTTTGTTTTGTAGGAGGAAAATGAGGTGGTAACTAATAATTAAATTAACTTTCCACTTATCAGAAAATTCTGCCCTTTTCAGTTTCTCCTTAAAGTTTGCCAAGGTGCGTCTGAATAATCCAAATTTAATGAATTTTCAAAAGACGGCGAGTTATTTACAAAAAAAACCCACATTGATTTATTTTTATTTATTTATAAAAAAGTATTGACTTCCCATATTTTACCATAGGGTAATTCTTGAGTGGCTTACAGTTGCAGCTAAGTTAACACATAAAAAAAATTTTAAAAACCAACATTAAAATTAAATGATTTGGCAGTGTTTTAATCAGGGCTGGGCTTATATTTTTAGCTAGCAAATTTATATAAGTGTAACTATATGATTTATATAAATTATATGCATATAAACATGTATTTATAAATTATAATTATACATTATAAAAGCTCTAGAAATGGACTGCCTTTCAACGCATTTGTTTCTAGCTTGGCTGGCTGGATTTCGGGTGAACATTTCGGTATTTCGGCTCCTGAAAAAGCCATTAGAATCGCTTTTAAAATAAAAATTTTAAAGAATCAAAATCGAATAGAGAAGAAAGTTTCTCTTAGCAGCCAAATCCAAAGATAAACCGACAAACAGCCAGATGTTGAATTAAGAATTTCAACCCGTTCGCCCCGATTGATGGAAACTGGAATTTTAAGCTGGAAAGGATGCTTAAAAGATATACTGCCTTGACCCATGGAAGCTCTTTTAAAACCGGCCTGCTTTTTAGCAAGCAAGGCAGGCCCGTTTAGGAGCCTGTTTTTCAAAACATCTGCCCAGTTCCCCCCATTTTATGACTTGTTTCTTTCGGCAAAGCAAAAACAAACCTCGGTTTTTTAAAAAAATGCAACCTAAGGGGAAGTGGCTGAAAACCTGGGTTAAATTTAGTTCCCGCAACTTGGCAAAATTCCACTGAGTTGTTGTTTTGTTCTTCTTTTTTTTTTTCCCCCCTCCTGGAGGTCGATCTTGGCAGCAAATGAAATAACAAGAATGGAAATGTACTTTTTTTTAATTAAAGAAAAAAAAAAAAGAAGACTTCTCGGATCCCAGACTTGGTTGGCCGGTTTCCCAGAATCTCTGCAGACTGTCCTAAAATCTTGTGTGTGTGTTTTTTTCCCCTCCTCTGTTTGACCTTGGGTATAAATCAGGAGGGGTCCAAAATGAGTTGGGGGAGTTAATCTTTTCCCCCCTCTGCTTGGAAATGGTAAATTACTGGAACCGGTCACTGAGTCACTCATATTCCTTTCCCGGTTGCTGGCTCGCTTTAAAAATTATATATGTGTGTGTGTGTGTGTGTGTGTGTGTGTGTGTGTGTGTATATATATATATATATATATATATATATTTTCCTCGATTTACGACCCAAAACGAAGCCTCGGATTCTTTTGTGGCGGAGTGAGTTTTGCCCCATTTTACGGTTTTTCTTGCCGCCGCCGTTAAACAAATCCGTCCCGTTGAGGTTGGTAAGGGAATTCGTCCTTCCCCGTCGCTCGTCTGGAGGTCGCAAAAGAGGCCCACGGGACCCGTCGTAAGTACGAGTCGGGTGCTGAGCGTCTGAATTTGACCATGGGGGAAAAAATGCTGTGACGGTCGTAAGCGTGAAAAATGGTCGTAAGTCGGTTTTTTTCCGGCGCCGCTGTAGCTTCAGTCGCTAAATCGAGGACTATCTGGATTGTCAAATAATCAGAGGGGGGAAAAAAAGCAAAATAATTCGGGAAGGAACATTTGATATTCCAGGAATGGAATGTGTAGAGTAGTTTGGCATTTATTTGGGGAAAAAATGGAGGAAAAATGCTTAATTTTGCTTTCTTATTATAGTATCAAATACATTTAACCTTGAATCATTTATGTGTTTATTAATCCGATTCATATCCAAGCAGCTTTGGTAAACAAACCAAGCCATGAATGGCATAATGATCATTTAATAACGGTGGCCTTAATTTATTTTAAATGATCCAGTGAACTTCTTCTACACAGTCAGCAAATGACAGAGTGAACTTCAAACTTCCTGTTTATTAACTGATCTATTTAATTCTTTTTATTTCGGGTTTTTTTTTTTTGTGTGTGTGGAGTGGCTTATAATGCTTTCCTTCCCCAAATATTTGAATAAATGAATAGCGTGCAGAGGCACCAGTTGGTTGGATTGCGGCCAAATTGAGCTGCTTGCCGACTGCCCAGAATGACTTGACCATCCGAGCTTCAAAATCTTGACTTTTTGAAACGTCGGTCGTAACTTGGGAGCGAGGACTGTCGTAAAAACGCTCCCTGTTTCTTCTTCTAGGTTGTGACGGTGTGACGGCACGTCGAAACCAGCGGAGCATGGACAGGGCACCCCGGATTTAAACTTGGTGCGACGTTTGCGTGTGGGATCCGCTCGGCAAATTTTTAGAGGAAACACCCCCCCCTCCCAAATTGAAGAGCCTGTTAGATTGGAGCACGTTCGGGATGGCTGGATCGTGGGACTCGGATACGAAACTGGACACCAAGCTGGTCTGGAACCCGTACGAGAGCACGGCGCGCTCGGTGCAGGCTCTGGAGCTGAAGCTGGGCTCTCTGGTGTTACTCCTGTTGGTGACCCTGCTTTGTGCGTTCATTCCCCTATGGCTGTTCCGGAGGCCGGGGTCTGCCCTCAACAGCGGAAGTTTTGGTATGTAGGATGGGAAAGGGGGGGGGGTTTGCTGGGTCTAGGGGGTCCAATCCGTGACCGGTTGAATGGGAATTGAACCAGAATCAGAACTGAATCTGAATTGAAACAATCGGAATTGAATTTGAATCAGAATCAGAGCTGAATCTGAATTGAATCAGAACTGAATCTGAATTGGAACAATTGGAATTGAATCAGAATCGGAACTGAATCTGAATTGAAACAACCTGAATTGAATCAGAACTGAAATCTCAACTGAATCAGAATTGAATCAGAATCAGAACTGAATTGGGGGTTGGGGGGAGGGAAAAAGCATGGGGGGAATACTGGGGGGGGGGAATTTTTTTGTGTAAAACTTTTCAGTTAAAAAAAAAAGAATCAGAACTGAACCGGAATTGAAACAGAATCGGAATTGAAACAATCAGGAATGAATTTGAATAAGAATGAGAATTGAATCAGAATCGGAGCTGAATCTGAATTGAATCAGAACCGAATCTGAATGGAAACAATCTTAATTGAATCAGAATCAGAACTGAATCTGAATCTGAATTGAATCAGAATTGGAATTGAATCAGAATTGAAACAGAATCTGAACTGAATCAGAACTGAAATCTCAACTGAATCAGAATTGAGTCAGAATCGGAACTGAATCAGAATTGAAAATAGAATCGGAATTGAAACAATCAGAACTGAATCAGAATCTGAACTTCTTTTAAAACAAGAAAACTTTTTGTTTTGAGTCCATTCCAAGAGAAGGAGTTAGTTAGAGGTTGTTTATCCCCCAGGTTGGATCCGGAGGGGCTAATGGTGAGTTACTTATCTGCTTTTATTTCAAAACCCTGCGTAGGTTTACCGTTTGAACATTTAATCTTTCCTGTGGCCTTGGGGGGGGAGCATCAATGGATAAAGGGGGATGTTATTTGCGGTTTTCAGAAAGTCTTGTTTTTAAGAGCATTTTTTTTAAAAAAAAACAATGCATCACAAGCGTGGGCTCTCTTGTTAAAATTTGGGGGCAAATACCAACGGATCGAAACCGCCTGGTTTAGTTTTCAGCCAGGTTTTTTTTCCCGTCTGCCCAAATAATTAAAAAAAACAGGAAGTTAAATATTTATTGGAAATTCCTGAACTTGAGAAAGGGCCCAGCAAAAACAGGGGTTTTTGGCTTCAGGGTAGAGAGGGCGGCCTTCAGGATGTGAGCTTTCCGATTTAAATAATGTTTTCTTTTTTTCTTGGGGGGGTGGAAGAAAAAAAAAAACATGAAGGAACTCGTGTTTGGAAAAAGAGGCAAAGAAGGGGAAAAATGTAGCCAATAAAACTTTAAAAAATTTTTTTTTTAAAAAAAAAGGAGATGAGAAAGAATGGCTGAAAACAAAACCAGATGCTGTTGAGAAAGTTGGTTTTCCCCCCCCCCCCTTTCCTTTAAATAATGTGTATTTCGACTCCGATAGAATTCCAATCTATATTTTGGATTTGGAAATGCTTCAGGATCGGGTCCCCCAATCTCTCCCGGCCTTTTGATATAAAAAATAAAAATCTCCTTGCAAAAGAGAGAGAGAGGAAGGAAGGAAGAAAAAGAAAGGAAGGAAGGAAGGAAGAGGTGGAAGGAAGGGAGGGGAAAGAAAGAAGGAAAGAAAGAAAGAGGTGAAAGGGAGGGAGGGGAAGGAAGGAAAGAAAGAAAGAAAAAAAGAAAGAAAGAAAAAGAAAGAAAAAGAAAGAAAGAGAAAGTGTTTGGGTTTTAGGAGTCAAATGAGGATTGTGTCGCTCGGGAATGCCACACCATAACAGTCACAGAGTTGGAAGGGGACCTTGGAGGTCATCTAATCCAACCCCCTGCTCACGCAGGAGGCCCTACACCATTCTGCCTAATCTCTTCTTGAAAACCTCCAGTGATGGAAGCACCCGCAACTTCTAGTGGCAAGCCGTTCCACTGGTCAACTTGTTGTAATTATCGGGAAATTCCTCCTTCGCGCTTCTCTCCTTGATGATACCATCCGCTGCTACTTGTCCTGCCTTCGGGAGTTATCACAGAATAACAAGAGTGGCGTTTCCCAGTAATGCTGGCCACGTTTAATTTTTTTTTTAATTTTTAATTTTTTTCCCCCTTCTTTTCCTCCCCTTTTCTTCTTAACAGGCCCTCAAAGGAAAACCCTGAGCCTGGTCAGCTGTTTTGCCGGCGGCATCTTCCTGGGGACCTGCCTTCTCGATCTGCTTCCTAGTTATCTAGCCAGCATTAACGAAGCCCTGGACGATTTGCAAGTCACGGTGAGTTTAGCCACAATTAAAAAATCCCAAATTTGTGCTAGGTTTTAATTCCCTCTCAAAAAGGAAGGAGAGAGAGAGAGAGAGAGAGAGAGGAAAAAAGGAAGAAGGAAGGGAGAGAGAGAGAGAGAGAGAAAGAAGAAAGAAGGAAGGGAGAGAGAGAGAGAGAGAAAGAAGAAAAAAGGAAGAAGGAAGGGAGAGAGAGAGAGAGAGAAAGAAGGAAGGAGAGAGAGAGAAAGAAGAAAAAAGGAAGAAGGAAGGAAGGGAGAGAGAGAGTGAGAGAGAAAGAAGAAAAAAGGAAGGAAGAAAGAGAGAAAGAAAGAAAGGAAAGAAAGAAAAAGAAAGAAAGAAAGAAAGAAAGAGTGTTTGGGTTTTGGGAGGGTAGCACAGTGGTGAAATCTAAAAATGTTTCCTACCGGTTCTGTGGGTGTGGCTTGGTGGTGGTGGGGAGTCATGTGACTGGGTGGGCGTGGCGATGTAGTCATGTGATGGGATGTCAAAAGACAGACACTCGCTTTAACAATGTCCTGCTGGAGAAGGGGGTTGGACTAGATGACCTCCATGAACCTTCCAGCCCTGGATTGATTGCTGTGCTCTTTCAAGGTACCCCCTGAAGCTGCGTCTGGTGCCAGGTTTGTGGTCCTTCCTTCCTCTCCTTTTTCCCTTCCTTCCTTCCTTCTTTCTTTTTCTTCCTTTCTCCCTTCCCTCCCTTTCTTTCTCCCATCCCTCCTTTCCTTCCTTCCTTCCTTCCTTTCTTTTTCTTTCTTTCTCCCATCTCTCCTTCTTTCCTTCCTTCCTTCCTTTCTTTTTCTTTCTCCCATCCCTTCTCCTTTCTTTCCTTCCTTCCTTCCTTCCTCTTTCTTTCTCCCTTCCCTCCCTCAGGAGACCATTAGTTCACTTAATTGGTTCAAGACTCCTTGCCAAGTTTTGAAGCTATCGGCCTGGCAGCTCTCCAAGCCAGATAAAGATCTGTGACTTTAAATTCTCCCTTGAAAGACTTTGCTGGATGTGAATTAGAAGAATTCAGACACTTAATAAAAAGGGTTTTTTTGTCGGGACAAGGAGTCCGCTTCGTGGTTTGGGGAAGCCTAAAGATCTTAACACCTGTCTAGCTGAAAAGGGGAAATCAGAATCTGGAACACGGAGGCTCAAATTGATGTTTTCTTTTTCTCTCTCTCTTCCCCGGACAGCTCCGTTTCCCTTTGCAGGAATTCATCCTCGCGATGGGCTTTTTCGTAGTCCTGGTGTTGGAACAGATCGTGCTGGCTTACAAGGACCCGTCGGGATCCCTGGAAGAGACCGAAGCTCTCTTGAGCTCTGCTTCCCATCAGCATTCCTCCCTGCAGCAGGACCAGAATTGGCCGGAGGGATCCCAGCGTCCCCTGGCTCGGGACCGCTTGGCCGCCGAACGCACTCACGTCCACGTGGACTTCAACGCCCACTCGGCCATCCGCTTGGTGGTGCTTTTCCTGGCGCTGTCGCTCCACTCCATCTTCGAAGGGCTGGCCGTGGGCCTGCAGGAAGACGGCACCCAAGCCTTGGAGATCTGCTTGGCGCTTCTGATCCACAAAGGAGCCATCGCCTTCAGCCTGAGCCTCAAGCTCTTGCAAGGGCGGTTGCGTCCCCGAGTCGTGGCGATCTGCCTGGTTATCTTCTCCGCCATGTCCCCGTTCGGCATTGGGTTGGGGGTGGCTCTGACCGAGGTCCCCATGGCGGCTCTGTCCCGCCTTTCTCGCAGCGTCCTGGAAGGCTTAGCCACGGGAACCTTTGTCTACATCACATTTTTGGAGATCCTGCCCCACGAACTCGGCTCTTCCGAGCAACGTATTCTGAAGGTTATCGTTCTTCTGCTCGGATTTGCCCTGGTCACCAGTGTTTTGTTCGTGAAGATCTGAGTGGCGGTATGGCGGGAACGGGGCAGGGGGAGAAAAACCACTCCCGGACACAATGTGCGGGATACGTCCACCGTCACACCAGCGATTTCTCCTTACGGGAGTTTGCCAAAAAAATGATTTCTCGGTGCCCCGTTTCCCGTTGCCAAAAAACGTGACTTCCGTCGTTCTTGCTTATCTCCGCCTCTAATGGGGCTGCCAAGCCCCACCTCGAAAAACAACTCCGTTGATATCAAAAGACACCCTACAAATCCATCCCGGAGGGGACGAAACGAAGATTTCCCGCATGCTGGAACTTCAGCTATGCTCCGTTGAAACTCAAAATATTTTCCGCCGGGTCATTTCGGAGCTCCGCGGTGTGGGGTTAGGACTTCAATTTAGTGGAAAACGGGACTGTTTGGGTAGGTTTAATACATCGGATTGGGATGGGAGGGGGCGGGAAAAAGATATATTTTTGGTGCCAATCATCTCCAGCTTCGGAGCGAGAGAACCACAGTGCCTTCATTTTTTTCCTCCAGTGCCTTAAAAAGTTTGACCAACGTGGGAAAGCAAATTAACCCAGGTTTCAAGGTGGTTCCCCCCCGCTCCCCCATTTTTTGAGTTTAGGATTCTTTCCACATCTTTGACAAGATTTGAGGTTCTCCCATCCCTGGGCAATCCAAGTTTGTGTCTGTCCTAGCTCCTCGACTTGGTTGTCGTAGTTAAAGCTGGCTTGCTCCGCTGCCTTCGTTTAATAAGTTTGCAACACGACGCCAGCTAAATATCGGGCCGATTCAAGCACCACGTGATGGCTTACGGAGAACTCGGTTACGCAAAGCTGCGGTTGAACCGACACGGTGAAGAAGTAAGACACCGAGGGCAGCCCTAAGCTGAGCCAGAGGACACTGCCAAATCGTTGCCATTTATGGATTTGGTTGCTTGGGTTGGGAGGCTGGAGAAACGAGGAAGCTAACCAGGTTGCTAGGAAAAGAACTGAATCGAGGTTTGTCTTAACTGGTCGCACGGCGTATTGAGGTTTAAAAGCTGTTAGGAATTTGGGAATCTCGGTTAGCGGATGGTGGCCTTTTCCTTAAGCTCCGGCCTCGGGTTAACAGCGAGTTGACCCAACAGCCAGGTATTTTCTGCGTTGAGTTAAAATTCCCGAAATTGCAAAAAACACAAAGGACGGTTGCAAAAACTGCCTGGAAGCTTTTCCGTTTTAAAAAAAGGCCTCGAACGAACGGAGGCTGGTCTCATTTATTATTATTATTATTATTATTTTTGTGTGTGTGTGTGGAAAGCAGCTTCAAGAACGCGTCTCTTGTTCTCGGGTTTCGTGCCTCGTGAACGGGGGGCGAAAGGCGCACAGGAAGTGAACATTTTTCTGCATTTTATTGAGTGGGGGAGAAAAAATAAATCTATTTAGATTTATTTCCTAATTAGGATTATTGTTATTTTTTCCTAGAGGCCCCTGCATCACGACTTCCATCGTTCCCAGCCCGCTGGGGAAGATGGGAGATAGAATCCGATGCAAAAAAAAAATAAATTGGGGACCGTTTTGTTTTTTTTATATAGATAGATTTGCAAATTCTGCAGCGTTCCCAGTTTGAAGGGGTGGGGGGGAGGCAACGAGCTGCGTGCAGAGGTTGGCATGTTCGGGTGGGTTGCGAGGAAACAACTTTGCAAAAAGGGAATAAAAGTTTTGCGTGTTTGCGCGGGAATTGAACTGACAAGCTGGGACTCGGCTTAGGTTAGAGCAATCAAATAAAAGCATTTTTTTATATTATGATGATTTTAACTACATGCAGTTCGGTTCCTGTGCTGTTTTGATTCCTGTCGTGATTTTGGGTGGGTGGGAACTGATCCCTGGTGGATTGCTGTTGTTTTTTCATTGTTTTCCTTAACTTGGGAGATCTGGGATCAAATGGGAATCATAAGCAACCTCTTTATCTTAAATCGGTGATGGCGAACCTGTGGCTCGGACCATGGTCAGCTGCTCTTCTGGTTTCCAGCCGTTTTCAGGCTTTTTGGGGGCAGTTTTTGGCTCTGAAAACACTCCAAAAACGGGATGTTTTTCAGGCTGTTTTCAGGCCTTTTTCGGGCTGTTTTCATGCCTTTTTTGGGCCATTTTCCCAGCTGTTTTCAGGCCTTTTTTGGATCGTTTTCCCGGCTGTTTTCAGGCCTTTCTTGGGCTGTTTTCCCGGCTGTTTTCAGGTCTTTTGGGGGCTGTTTTCCCGGCTGTTTTCAGGCCTTTTGGGGGCTGTTTTCCCAGCTGTTTTCAGGCCTTTTTTGGACTGTTTTCCTGGCTGTTTTCAGGCCTTTTTTGGGCTGTTTTCCCAGCTGTTTTCAGGCCTTTTTTGGGCCTTTTTCCCAGCTGTTTTCATGCCTTTTTTGGGCCATTTCCCCAGCTGTTCTCAGGCCTTTTTTGGACTGTTTTCCCAGCTGTTTTCAGGCCTTTTTCGGGCCGTTTTCCCAGCTGTTTTCAGGCAGAATATATATATTTCCCCCCCTGTAAGTAACACAATAGCTGCAGTTATTGCCTAGCATCAAATCCCCGAAGGCTTTTATCGCCTGAATTAAAAATTGAGAATTGGCCTGGCTTGATTGCCGTCATCCGCTCTAAATCTTAATTAATGCACAACGGAGTCCGCGGGGTTCAGTTTAGTGTGCTCTAATTGGCATTTTGTCTGTGTGTATGTGGTGTGTTTTGCCTACCTCCAGCTTTCAAAGGTACTGAATTTTATCCCGCAAGAGGTCCTTAAGTTCTCAGGGTTTTTTTTTTCTTTTTTTCCTTAAAAAATAACTCCATGCACACGGCATAAACACACCGCTTAATACTGCTTTTTTTTTTTTTTTAGTGCTGCAGGATTTAATTGGGCTTCTGTTAAGACTGCTGAGTTTTTTTTTTTAATTTTATTTTAATGATTGCCTTGCTTCATTTGCAAAAATTTGGCCTGCCAGGACAGGCGCGGTAGCTTCGGGCTACAAAAAAAAAAAAAAAAAAGAGTTCCTACGTCAATTAATTAAAGTTTATTAGATTTATATAGAGCGCTTCCTTTGAAGGAAGAACTAAACACTGTGAGGGTGTAAGATTTTAGCTTCCTTTGTGTTAACGGGCAATCCTCGACTTACGACCGCCATGAGGCCGCCTCCTGACTTTGCCGCTCCTTTCGCTGAGGTGGTTAAACAAATCGCCATTAAGTGAATCGCACACGGTTGTTAAGCGAATCAGGCGTACCCCGTTAATTTTGCTTGTGGGAATGTCGCAGACGGTTTATCACATCACCCTGGGACGCACAACTGGTTGCCAAATGCCCAAATTTTGATCCTGTGACTGTGGGGAAACGTGGAAACAGCTGTAAATGCAAGGAGGAGCTGTCCTAAATCACTTCCCCCCCCCCCAGACTTTGGTCACTAAATGAATGCAAGTTGTAAGTTGAGGACTGTCTCTAATGCAAACGGTTGGGTGTTTTGCATCTGTTGAAAAAGTGACGGGTTGGTGGGGTTTTTTTTAAAACTCAATTGCGGCCCAAATATTGTTAAAAATGCAGAGCAGAGCTAGGCACGTTCGCTGCCGGATATATATATATAATTAATTAATTAAAATATATAGATGTAGTTTTAATGCATGGTTAAATGCATTGCGTTGAAAGGCGGGGCGAAGATATAGAGAAAGTTAGCAAATAATAAATAGTAACTCGGTAAATAGGATTATTTTCATTTGCACAATTGTTATTGTATTAGGGCAGTGTTTCTCAACCTTGGAAGCTTGAAGATGGGCGGACTTCATCTCCCAGGTGTTTTTCTAACCATGAGGACTAGCCTCTTGATTCGGCCAACACCGGCTCTTCCCAAGCCCATAAAGCAGTGTTTCTCAACCTTTGTAGGGGGCCCCGGCGGGGGGGGGGGGATTCTGGGAGTTGAAGTCCACCCATCTACCAAGGTTGAGAAACGCTGTATTATGGGAACCTGGCTGCGGAGATTTTCTTTCAGGGAAGATTGGATGTATAAAAAAAGGGGACAAAAAGCAAAAAAGGAAAGGAAGAATTAAGAAGAGTGAGAAATGGCATGGAGGTGGTAAGCCTCCAGGATAAGGTAGGTAGGTTGGTAGATGGGAGGATGGATAGATAGATTAGATGTTGGAAGGGACCTTGGAGGTCATCTAGCCCAACCCCCTGCCCAAGCAGGAGGCCCTACACCATATTTGACGGATGGATGGATGGATAGATAATAGAAAGAAAGAAAAAAAGAAACGGAAGAATTCAATCACTTTTTAACAGAATAAAAAATCATTTTTTAAAAAAAATGTATTAAAATGCTCAACCCAGTGTGACTAGTATCATTATTCAATTATTTAATGGCATTGATAAAATTTATAGGTTGCAATGTAGGCCTGCCTGTCCCAAGCGTGCAAGGAAAAAAAAAAGCACTCTGTGCATGCCCCAGAGACACACAGCCGCCGGGCTTCTTAAAAAAACAGCAGCTCAGAATTTGGCCCCGCCCCTCTCCCCTCCGCCTTCCCTGGGGGGGGGGAAGCGAGCGCCGAGCGCGCGCGGTGCCCGCCGGGAACGGGAGTCCCCGCGGGCCCCGAGGCAAGGGCGTCTGCGTCAAGGGGGGAACTCCATCTCCCGGCGTGCGTCGCGCGCCAGGGCCTGGAGTCCGCGCGGGGCCCGCCGGGAGCGGGAGTCTCTGAGGGGGGTTCCTCCCGGAGAGTTCGAAAGGGCGGCGCACTCGCTTTCCCGGCGTGCCCCGCGCGGCGTGACGCGCGAAGGGAGGGCGGGGCGGGAAAGAGGGGAGGGGGGGAGGAGGAGGAGGAGGCCGCTGAGGCGGCGGCGGAGCAAGATGGCGGCGGCAGCGGCGGCGGGGGGTTCCGGGGCCGCCGCGCCGGGCTCTTCTTCCTCAGGAGGAGGCGGCGGAGGCGGCGGCGGGGCCTCCTCGTCCTCCGCCGCCGCCTCCTCGGCCTCGTCTTCCCCGGCGGCCGCTTCGTCTTCGTCGGCTTCTTCGGCCTCGGCGGGGGCGTCCAACCCGCGCAAGTTCAGCGAGAAGATCGCCCTGCAGAAGCAGCGCCAGGCTGAGGAGACGGCGGCCTTCGAGGAGGTCATGATGGAGCTGGGCACCACCCGGGTACGAGGAGGAGGGGGGCGCTTCCGGTCGGGGGCGCCACTTCCGGTTGGGGAGGGGGCTTCCCCCATGAGGGGTGGGGGGGAGGGGGAGTTGGGGACCCATCTTCCTTCCTTGCGCCAAGCCTTGAGCTCAGGGCTCTGGAAAGGGATGGACTACCCCGCCCGTCATCCTCTGCCTAGCCTGGGTTGGGGGGAGGGGTCTCTGGAGAAGGCTGACTACTCCACCCATCATCCTCTGCCTGGGTTGGGGGTCTCTAGGGAGGGGTGGGTTGTCCCACTCATCATCCTCTGCTTAGCTTGGGTTGGGGGTCTGTCTCTGGAGAAGGTTGAGGACTCCACCCATCATCCTCTGCCTGGGTTGGGGGTCTCTGGAGAGGGATGAACAATCCCACCCATCATCCTCTGCCTAGCCTGGGTTGGGGTTCTCTAGGGAGGGGTGGGTTGTCCCACTCATCATCCTCTGTTTAGCTTGGGTTGGGGGGTCTCTGGAGAAGGCTGACTACTCCACCCATCATCCTCTGCCTGAGTTGGGAGTCTCTGGAGAGGGGTGGACTACTCCATCCATCATCCTCTGCTTAGCCTGGGTTGGGGGGTTCCAGAGAGGGATGTATTATCTCACTCATCACCCTATGCCTAGCCTGGGTTGGGGGTCTCTGGAGAGGGATGGACTACTCCATCCATCATCCTCTGCCTAGCCTGGGTTGGGGGGTCTCTAGATAATACGTCTAGAGACAGATGTATTATCTCACCCATCATCCTCTGCCTAGACTGTGTTGGGGGGTCTCTGAAGAGGGATGGACTGTCCCACCCATCATCCTCTGCTTAGCCTGGTTGGGGGTCTCTGGAGAGAGGTGGATTATCCCACCCATCATCCTCTGCCTAGCCTGGGTTGGTGGTCTATGGGGAGGGGTGGACTATACCACTAATCATCCTCTGCCTAGCCTGGGTTGGGGTCTCCGGAGGGGGCTGCACTACCCCACCTATCATCCTTTGCCTGCTCCCCCTCCCCATTGTTTATATCCCCTTTAGAGCCGATGGGTTCCGCTCCCATCATCCTCGCCTTCTTCCCCACTACAGTTCCCATGCTTTGGCTTCTGGCGCAGCTCTCATCCCTCCCCATGGGTGCATCTGGGGTTCTCCTGCCCATCCTCCCCTGCCCAAGGGGGCCTTTGGGGCCTTTACACCCACCCACTCATGGGGCTGTTTAGGTTGGACAAATGGGGGGGGGTGTAAGTGCCCTTTGACCCCTTTGACTGTGGGGGGGGTGTCTTGATGGGCTGTGAATGTCCTTCTTTGAGGAGAGGTCTTATGACTGTTCTTCGCACTTATGACCGTCGCAGCGTCCCTGCGATCAGACGATCCAAATTCAGACAGTTGGGCAACTGACTCGTACTTACGCCGGTCTCCGCATCCCCTTTTGCGACCTTCCCACAAGCAAAAAGTCAATGGGGGAAGCCCCATTCCCTTAACAACCGTGTTACTAATTTAACCAGTGCCGTGATTCGCTTAACAACGGTGGCAAGAAAGAATGTACGACGGGGGCAAAACGTAACCCATGTCTCGCTTAGTTAGCCATGGAAATTTGGAAAGGGGGGGGGCTAGAAGTTGTGGCCGTAAGTCGAGGACTGGACGTAAATTGCGGAGTGGGGGGCAACTTTAGAAGGGGAGGGGGTGCAGACTTTCTCATCTCTCTCATTGCACCCCATTTACCGCTTCCCACCCCTCAAAAAAATCACCATTTTTACAACTGGAATATTTTGGAGAGTTTTTTGCAAATGGTCTTGAAGCCGAGACGGGATTGTGTGTCACGAAGTTGTGTGATTGTGTGGCGTTGCCTCCGTCCGGCAGATCCGGCCTCTCCTGAGAAAGCTGGTTCCCCGGAGAGGGTTTAAAATTAGCCTGGACGGAGGATGAGAACAACACGCAGACGGGAGACGCCACCATCTTGGGGCGTTTTGCGTAGCGTTGGCATCGTCCCGCAAGCCCGGAGCCGACGGTCAAACCCGCCCGCGGCGATGCCCGGGATTGCGGGTTGCCCGCCGTGGGGTTGCAGAGGCGATGCCGATAAGACGGGATGGCTGGGGAGGTGGGGGGGGGGGGGGGGTCCTTCGGGGAATTGACAGGTCCTGGTCCAGGGGGTTGTGGGTTTGAGGGAATTCCCGGATTCTGACCACGGTTCCCACGACCTGATGGCTCTAACCAACATGGTTAGATGTTTAACAGGGTTGATATTGCCTCTGGAGCCAGCAGGGTTATTTGTTTATTTTTTCCATCCTTCCTCCCGACTTTAACTTTTTCCTTCCATCCTTTCCTTTTCTCCACTCCCTTTGCTTCTTTCCTTCCTTTTGCTTTTCCTTTCTATCCTTCCCTTCTTCCCTCTCTCCCTTTTTCTTTTCTCCTTCCTTCTTTCCAGCTTTTCCTCTCTTCCCTTCCCTCCTTGTTCGCTTCCTTTACTTTTTACTTCTGTCTCTCCCTTCTCCCTCCCTTTCTCTCTTCCCTTTCCTCCTTGCTTCCTTCCTTCCTTTATTTTTTATTTCTATCTTTCCCTTCTCCCTCCCTCCCTTTCTCTCTCTTTCCTTCCTTCCCTCCCACCTTCCTTCCCTCTCTCCCTTTACTTTTTACTTCCATCTTTTCCTCTCCTCCCTTCCCTCCCTTTGCTTCCTTCCTTTATTTTTTTCTAGCGTTCCCTTCTCCCTCTCTCCCTTTCTCTTTTCCTCCTTCCTTCCTTCCACCTTTTCCTTTCTTCCCTTCCCTCCCTTTGCTTCCTTCCTTTACTTTTCATTTCTATCTCTCCCTTCTCCCTTTCTCTGTCTTTTTCCTTCCTTCCTTCCTGCTTTTCCTCTCTTCCCTTCCCTCCTTGCTTCCTTCCTTTACTTTTTACCTCTATCTTTCCCTTTTCCCTCCCTCCCTTTCTCTCTTTTTCCTTCCTTCCCTCCCTCCTTCCTTCCTCCCCTTTACTTTTTCCCTCCATCTTTTCCTCTCTTCCCTCCCTTTGCTTCCTTCCTTTACTTTTTCTTTCCGTCCTTCCCTTCTCCCTTCCTTCCTTCCTTCCTTCCTTCCTTCCTTCCTTCCTTCCCTCCTTCCTCCTTTCCCTTCCTTTCCCTCTTTCCCTTCCTCCTTTCCTCCATGATGGCTGCCCTACCACTGGCTTCTTTCCCAACTCCCCAAAGCACCTTTCCAAAAAGCTCCTCCCGGTGTGAAAAACATCAAAGCAGGATCCTTATCTCGTTTCCCCAAATGTCAGATTTCGGGGCCCCTTCTGAGCAACGGCCTTGGGACCTGGGCAGGGATTGGCGGGAGTGAACGCTCTCCGGCATCCGCGGGGGCAACCGGGGTTAGTACCAGCGGCTGTGGTCCTTCAGGGTTCTTCTTCCGCCAATTTCTTCCCCCCCAGCAGAAATCAAATGTTTTCCAACTTTGAAAAAACCCCACAAAGTTTTCTGACATCGGCGCCGGTTCCGTCGCTCACCTCCAATATTTGCGTGCACCTGTGTAAAGGGAGGAGGGAAAAAATTCTGCATTGGATGCTCCAAAACGGAAATTAAAAGTTTTTGGAACCCAAGTCAAAATCCTCCCTCTTGGTTTTGCTCTCTTTGCAAACCTGTTATTCTTCCTGCGTTTGGGAGGCATAACGCTGCTTTTCCCTTTACGATTCGATTTGCAGATCTGTGGAACCAAAAGGGACCCACTTCTTTTATGAAAATATTTCTCCTCCCCCCCCCCCCCTTTACGGGAGGGGAAAACAAAAATAAGCTTTCGACCGGGAAGCCGGATTTTAAAGAGATTGTGCAAAACGACTCTGTGCAAGGACCGAGCGAGAGATTCTTTGCAAACCTGGTTTGGTGTCCTTTTTTTGTGTGTGTGTGTGTGTTTTCTTTGCAATGATAAGTCGAGAAAGGAAGGAAGCAAGCAATGAATAATCTGAAATATTTATCTTCTCGACATTAAGTGGCCCCAGAAATGGCAGATTCTAATCCATCATCCTGTTGGATACGTGACACTTTCTTTCTTTTTTTTTCTTTTTCAAATATTCGGTCTGTGAGGTTTCAGCTTTATGGGGGGTCCTGCTTGGGCAGGGGGTTGGGCTAGATGACCTCCAAGGACCCTTCTAGCTCTGTTAATCTATAAATTTTCATAGACACGGCAGGCAGGTTCGGTAGCTGGAGGGGATAGTGCTGAATATTTCCCCAACCAGTCCTTCCAGATAGATAAACAAGCAGAGATCCCAGTCCTCAGGGCGTCTTCCAGCGCTCTCTCCAAATAGTCCTCGACTTACGACCGCAGTCGAGCCCCAGAATTTCCGTTGCGAAGAGAGGCAGCCGCGAACTGAGCGTTGCCCCATTTTACGACCTTTCTGGCCGCCGTGGTTTGAAGGGAATCGCCATGTTGCTAGTACCACGGTTGTTAAGCGAATCTGACCCCCCCCCCCACGGATGGTGCTGGTCAGAAGGGGATTGCCTGACATCTCCCCCCTCCCGGGGGGACGACACTGCGGCCGTCGTAAATGCGAACCACTCGCCAAGCGTCTGAATTTTGATCGCGTGACCGTGGGGATGCTGCCGCGGTCGTTGAGTGTGAAAAATGGTCATAAGTCGCTTTTTTTTCAGTGCCGTTGACACTTCGGTCACTAAACGAACTATCTAAGTTGAGGATTGCCTGTATTTTTTTTAAAAAACCCTCGTTCTGTCATGCTGAGGGGCAATGGGACATTTTAGCCGACCCCCCCCAAAACTAGCAGTCTCCTTTTCCGAAGCTGGGGTCTCTTTAGGACCCCTTGGAAGAGGGAGGCAGAGATTTATGGCCATATGATTGTGCCTTTTCAACAGGTTAAACAACCAGGCTCTTAAAATGGAGGCGTCTTTGGCGCTTACGGGATTTGCATCTGTCTCTAACGGAATCACAAGAGTTGGATGGGACCTCCGAGGTCTTCTAGTCCAACCCCCCCTGGCTCGAGCAAGAGACCCTAGTCCATTCCAGACACATGGTGGTCCCAGTCGCCTCTTAAAAAGCTCGCTTAACAACGGGTGACAAAACAAGGTCGTAAAACGGGGCACAACGGACCCGACGGCTTTCCTCCTTAGCCACGGAAAAATTCGGTCTCTGTTGTCGTCGTAAATCGAGGCTACCTCGACGGGTCGGGGGGCCAGCAGAGAGCTTGGTGGTCCCCTTCCAGCTCTCCCCTCGCTCCGTTAGCTTGAGCTTCTTTTTCAGGACTGTATGTTAAACACACATACACATACACACTGAGATTGTGGCATGTCGGAAAGAATGCTGTCCATCGACTTTGCGAAGCGGCTGCCTGCCCGCCCAGGGCAGTGAAGGATCCGTGTGGGCCGGCTATGAATTAACTACCATTCTGCTTCTCTTCCCGCCTTCAGTTGCAGGCTCAGAAGTTACGACTGGCGCACAGCCGAGGACCCTACTACAGCGGATCGCTGCCCAACGTCAACCAGATTGGAAGCGGCGCAGCAGAGTTTCAGGTAAACCATCATTGAAACAAGCCAACATCCTGGCATCTTCCTTGCCGTTTCTTCCGTGATGGTTTTGCTCTTCTGCTCTGATTGGCAGCAGAGGTTTAGCCCATGGTGCCACCGAACCCGGATACAATCTTTCATTGGTGCGCAGTTTATGGAAATTGACACTCAATGTACTGAAATTGACACGTAATTGTTGAAATGGACTGCACAACGTGTTGTAATTGACCGTGTATTGGAATTGATCCGCAAATTATTGAGGTTGACAGAAAATGATTGAAATTGACACCATGCATTGGAACTGGCACACAATTTATTGAAATTGACACATAGTTGATATTGAAGTTGATGCATTGATGTATTGAACTTGACAAGTTTTTGAAATTGACATGCAAATGATTGACATTGACGCACATTGAAAGTGACACAAATTACTGAAAGTGACACAATTCATTGAAATTGACATACCGGTAAGTTGTTGAAATTGACACACATTAAAATTGACACAAATTACTGAAAGTGACACAATTGATTGAAATTGACATACCGGTAAGTTGTTGAAATTGACACACATTGAAATTGACACAAATTACTGAAAGTCCAATTATTGAAATTGACATAAATTGTTGAAATTGATACGCAGATTATTGGAATCGACACACCAGTTATTGAAATGGACACACAGGAACTGGAAGTTCCTGTTTCCCCAATTTTGCAAACCCTGCCTGATTTTCACACTTTCACAAACCCCTCCTGTTCCAACCGCACTGCCTCTCTCTTTGCCCCTCCAGGGTCCCCTCCATTCTCCGCTGGACTCGGCCCGGGGCACGCGGCATCACGGCCTGGTGGAACGGGTGCAGCGGGATCCCCGTCGGATGATCTCGCCGCTGCGACGTTACGTACGACAAATATCTTTTCGCCTCGAGATGGGCTGTTCTTTCCCCTTTGCTTGCTACGCAACAGAACTCCAGCCGCCGAGAGACACCCTTGGCGAGATGGGGGGGGGACATATAAATTTGATACATAAACCCACACTGGCATTGGGCTGGAGGTTCTGCAGGGATTGAAGAGCAAAAGAATTCCACTTTGGGGTTGTTGGACCTACAACATTGTATCTTCCTTAACTCCCTCATCACATCGACAGTTCTCCTTACAGTCCGGCGTACTTGTCCCCTCCTGCTGAACCCAGCTGGAGAAGGTGAGTCTTTGCCCCGCTTTACATACAGAGCAAGCCACTGCTATCTAAAACGAGAGCCCACCTCCTTCCCTACCAGCACTGATGCTGTTATCTAGTTTGGTAATGAAACGTCTGCAAGAAATCAACCAAGTTTAGAGAGCATGAAGGATACCGCAGTCCTCCTCCTCCTCCTCCTCCTCTTTTTCCACTCTTTTTCCTCCTCCACTTCACAACCCCTCCTTCCTCTTAGCACTGATGATGTTACCTAATTGGGTCATGAAACGTCTTGAAGAAAACAACCATGGTCAGAGAGCACCAAGGAATCCACAGTGCTTGTTCTCTTCCTCCTCCTCTTTTTCCACTCTTTTTCCTTCTTCATTTCAGAACCACCACCCCCCTTCCTCCTAGCACTGCTGATGTTACCTAGCTGGGTCATGAAATGTCTGCAAGGAAACCCCCAAGCTCAGAGAGCACCGAGGACCCCACCGCTACCATCCATCGCCCTTTACTTTTCCGCCCCACTGGTATCATCCCAGTCTCCTCCTTCCCATCCCTCATTTGCATCGTCATCCTCGATTTATGACCGTCATCGAGCCTTGCAGCGACGGTCGGCCATCGCAAAAAGCACGTTGCCACCCCATTTTACGGCCTCACTGTTTTCTCCCATGGGCTGTCCATTCGCTTTCCCAAATTTGGCCAATTTCTCGCTCGGGGGACCGTTTTCAGGTCGCGGAAACGGAGACGGCCACTAGAGGGCGAGAAAGGGATTCGGGAAACCTCTTTTGTCTGTGTTGCCGCCCACTAATGGTAGCCTGTGGAACTGCAGCCCAGATTTGCAAAGCCTAGCAAACCGTCCGTCGGAAGGCAGTTTTCCCACAACCTTGGAGTAACTCTCAATGTTTTGTGTGTGTTTTTTTTTTTTTAATTTATTGCAAAGGACGATGCCTTGGAGCAATTTCCCTGCAGAGAAAGAACGCTTGTTTAGACTGCCTGCCTCACTCAACAGGTGAGCCCTTTCCCCATGTGGTGTTCCCCCACCCCCTTAAAAAAAAATTGACGTTTTGTTTCCACAAATTACATCTTGAGAGGCATGTTTGGGCCTGATGTGAATCTGAAGAAAAAAAAGAAAATATTTCCTTTTCAGTTTCTCTCGCCTCATCCTTCCCCCAACGGCTTATCTCTTTATGTTTTCCTACATCGCCTCCTACAGGACTGGGGGAGAGGCGGGGGGGACACGTACAGGCAAACACCCCCCTCCCCATTAAAAGGGAACCACGTAGCTCCTTCCACGGGGCTCCTGCGTAAGGTTTGCTCCAGGTTGCAAGCCTCGGAACGCTGAGTTGTGTGTTTTGACGATCGGATATGCGTGGGCCCTTCCGAAATCCTAGAAATTTGGGGAAAATAAAACGCGCCAGGCTCCTTCTCTTTTCATCTGGTTTGCCTTCTCTTCTCTCTCACATGGGCCTGCCTACACACACAACACACAAACACACACACACACACACCCCTCGGGTGCTTTCTTCAATGCACAAGGCCACGGAGGAGGAGAAGGAGGAGGCCGATGTGCTCGCAACCCAACAATGACCCTCATTATGTTCCTTTGGGAGAACTGTAGCTGCCTAGCCACCCCCCCTCCCTTCCCCTCCGTTTTGTTCCCCCCCCACCCCCAGACATTGTTAAAAAGATCAGGGCGGAAAGGGAGCAAAGAGAGCAAAGAGAGAAAGAGAGAGAGAGAAAGAGAAAGAGAGAAAGAAAGAAAAAAAGGAGAGAGAACGCAAGCAAAGAAAGAAAGCGAAAGGAAAAA
>WNWU01018931.1:0-23330 GCA_012654045.1 Ptyas mucosa | reverse complement strand
GGATTTTAAATAGATTCATCTAGAAGGAATTAAGAAGGATAGAGTCTCGGGTTTAGGCACACTGAGTATAAATTAATGGAAAAGGAATGGAAAATGCATAACTTGTAGAAAAGAATGAAACTGTGGAAAGTTGGCAATATTGAAAGAAAAAAAGGGGCTTAGTGAAAATATGTGCAAGAACTTCTTGGCGGGCTTCAGATTCACTTCCTCTCACTGTGTCTCTTGCACAGTAATAGACTGCTGTGTCTTCAGCTTTGAGGCTGTTCAATTGTAGATACAGCTGGCTTTTAGCATTGTCCCTGGAAATGGTGACGTGGCCCTTCACTTTGTCCGAGTAGCTGATATGACTGGAAGCAGAGTTTATGTAGGCCACCCATTCCAGGCCTTTCTCTGGAGCCTGTCTCACCCATTGCATATAGTAGCTTCCAAAGTTGAATCCAGAGGCTTGGCAGGTGAGACGGAGGGACTCCCCAGGTCTTCTCACATCCCCTCCAGACTCCACCAATTGGACCTCAGATCTAACACCTAAAAAGAAAGATGTTTCCATGAGGTCTCCTGTAAACAAGAACAGCAGACGGAAGAATACGTAGAGGGAAATGTTACCTTTAAGGGATACAAGTAAGGACACCAAGTTCAGCCATAGAATCATTATTGCTCTGTCAGTAATGAATCGGTGGAAATTGAAAGGAGAGGATTTGAGAAAATGCACAAACTTTGTGTTAGTGGGTGTTACAGGAAAAGGGAAACCATCTGTTGCCTTTAATAGGGAAATTGGGCCTTGAATTTACATATTGGTTGAGATAAAAGAGTTCCTCAGAGCAGGATTTTCATAGTCTTCCTAGCTAGGATTCCCTAGCTCTCCTTGCAAACACGCTGCATGGTTTATGTTTATATAATTTCCCAGGTCAAAGAAAAAAATGAAGCAGCTTTTATAGAAGAGTAATTGAAACAAAGACCTGCAAATTTTCACCAGGGTAACAAATGATCAACAAGCAGGAAGAACATTGGAAAGAGACACATTAGAAAACATTCTTTAAAAATAGCATATTTGAGTTCTGGAAAGGTTTTGTACGTTTTCCCTTTTAATAGATAGAATAGAATAGAATTCTTTATTGGCCAAGTGTGATTGGACACACAAGGAATTTGTCTTTGGTGTATAATAATATGATCTTTGGAAGAAGTCTCAAAGAACTGAATGCAAACCAAGATCATATATACAGTACATACATTGCTTAAGATAAAAGAAATTTCAAAGTAATGTCAAGAGGAATAGTAATAACAATTGTAATAAAAGTATTACCAAATAAGTCACTGCAGATTGAAAAATAATAACCAAACACATGAAGGAAGGAAGGAAGGAAGGAAGGAAGGAAGGAAGGAAGGAAGGAAGGAAGGAAGGGAGGGAGGGAGGGTGGGAAGGAGGGAGGGAGGAAGGGAGGGAGAAGAGAGATTGAAAAAAAACCCCCAAAAGCTACTTATTTTTATATGTACTAAATTTACTATATAATATAATATGAACTCTTAACTTTGCAGTTATAAAACAGAGCTCATATTTTTTAATCCATTTTTTTCTAACCATAAAAAAAAAACCGTGACTGAATATTTTTCTATCGTTTGCAAAATGCTTATAAAGTTTTTTTTTTCCTAATCAAAAATATTACTATCAGGCAGTGACAACAAAACACAAAGACAATCCAATCTATACAGACCCAGAAGGCTTCTGGAAGATGCCACTTTAATTTATAAGATTTGGTAGTTTTGGTGCTGCCAAGCTGTGAGGAAAGCGCTTGAGGTATCAGATGATTGAAGGTAGATTAATGTAGAAAGAATGAAATGTAGATTGAAGCTAGATTAATATTTTCCCATTCTATGCAAAATGTCTATGAAAGGTTTTCTAGTCAAAGACTTTAGTTTAACTGCAGGTTCCATCATCTCACTTGTGAAACATTCATTATGGTGTCACGTCTTTCCATTTTGGGGCCTATAATAATCTCCCCACAGTCGCTACATATAAAAAGAAAGCTTCGTGGTTTTTTATTTATATATTTACCTATCTCTTAGTTCAAAAAGAAAACTCTGTTTATGCTTTTCACTATAGTTTAACCCACTGGATTAGTGTACATATCTACAGTATATCCACTTTTTTTTTCTGCATTGCTACCAAACCTGACTAAACACCCCTCTGCGTTGTTTTCATTTCTGTTATGTCCAAATATGGACATCCGTCCGGGGATTGGTTAATCCACCGGCAGGAAGTTTAAGTAGCTGTCATTGGACGGCTGGTCTGCCGGAGCACTATAAGAAGGGCTCCGGCAGCACAGCCGTTCGTCTTGTTCTTTGAGCTGAATAAAAGTCACTGACTTGACCTGAGCTGGTCGTGTCTTTCTTCTCCTGCGCCGAGCTTACACTGGCGACGAAGGATCCAGGGAACAGAGCCAACCCTCGCGACACGAAGCAAATCGACTGAACGAAGCACTCAGAGCGAAGTCACTCACCGAACAGCGCAACAATGGCAAACCCAGAGTCCGCATTGTTGACGCTGACTCCCTTCCAGCCAGGACGGGAGATATGGCCACACTATATGGTCAGATTCCGGCAATTCCTGAAGGGAAACAACATCAGGAACGCCGACGACGAACGACAGAGGGGCATGTTCCTGGCGCACTGCGGCCCCGAGGTCCTCGCGATGGCGATCAACCTCGTGGCACCCAGGGACATTGAAGATTTACCATGGGCCGACCTCCAACGCATCCTGCAAGACCACTACGCGCCGACGGAAACACCGGTGGCGAACCGTTTCAACTTCCAACAGAAGATGCAGAAGGAAGGTGAGACGATCAAAGAATTTGTAGCATCCCTCCGCCAGCTAGCGGTCAGCTGCGATTTTGATAACGTGGACAATGCGATTGCTGACCGCATAGTTTTTGGCATGAGGGACAGGGTACTCCAGAAGAAATTCCTGGGCAAAAAGAAACTAGTGCTCAAGGAAGTCATTGAGGAAGCCACAGCCGCGGAAACGTCGGAAAAAGCCGCAGCCGCGTTACACCGGGCCAAGGGCATCCACAAGATTCGGAACACCCAGTCATCATCCACCGAAGACTCCACAGCTGGATCGGAGTCAGAGGAGGAATCTAAAGTGCACAAGGTTTCCAAAACCCCAGGGCGAGAGACCGTGAAAAAATCGGACCGGAGGGAGCGTTGCGGCAGCTGCAAAGGGGACCATCCCAGAGCAAAATGCAGATGGAGAGATGCCACCTGCAGACGCTGCAATAAGAGGGGGCACATCGCAGAGGCCTGCAGAGCACCAGACCCTGACCCTGAACCCTACAGCTACCGTGGCAGCGAAAATTGGGAAGACAACGCGAGGTCATCTAGACGGTCCTTGTACCAACCTAGACGCGGGGGAAACGAGGGAAACCGGAGGAGAGCGGTGCACCAGACGACAATACACTTCTCAGACGAGGATGAGTCCACCTCCAAGTGCTTGGTGACCGTGCACGTGGAGGGGACTCCCTGCCAGATGGAGGTAGATTCGGGCTCGATCTACTCCATTATGGACTGGAAACGTTTGAAGAGCCTGAAGCCCTGCATACAGAAGAGGGACCTAAAGCCTTTACGCTCAAGACTAATTGACTTTGGGGGGAACACCATTGGAGTACTGGGAAGAACCTCCATTCACGTCTCATACAGAGCATTCCAGGGTGAACTCCCCATCACAGTCGTCGACCACAGCCGCCCAACCCTGCTAGGCATGGAATGGTTCCAGCCATTAGGATTAAGAATCCAAGGGGTCAATCAAATTAGAAGGGACGAACTCGACTCACTCCTCGAAGAGTTCCAGGAAGTCTTCGACGGTAAGCTGGGGAAATTTGTGGGGAAACCAATTTCCTTTAATTTAGATAAGGGGATTACACCAATCAGGCACAAGCCCCGCAGGGTTCCGTTTGCCTTGAGGCCTAAAGTAGATGCTCAGCTAGATAAGCTGATTGCCCAAGGTGTGTTGGAGCCAATCGATCATGCGGCATGGGAGACGCCCATTGTGACCCCCATGAAGCATGATGGATCTGTGCGCATCTGCGCTGATTACAAAATTACCATAAATAAAGCCTTACAGCAGAGCGCATATCCGGTCCCAGTGGTACAACATCTGTTGCATTCACTTGGGAACGGATCACTATTCGCCAAACTGGACCTGGCCCAGGCTTACCAGCAACTGCCAGTCGACGAAAAAACAGCGGAGGCGCAGACAATAGTCACCCATAGGGGCGCATTTAAATGCAACCGGCTCCAATTTGGAGTCAGTGCAGCCCCTGGAATTTTCCAATCGATGATGGAACGCCTTCTCCAAGGCATTCCAGGGGTAGTGCCGTACTTTGATGATGTCCTCATCTCTGGGCACTCAAAAACCCAATTGCTTGAGCGTCTGAGACAGGTTTTGAAGCGCTTCAAGGAAAAGGGTTTGAGAGTGAGGAGAGATAAGTGTATCATCGGGGTCCAGGAGGTCGAGTTCCTGGGCTATCGCATAGATAGCACGGGCATACACCCCACCAAATCAAAAGTTAAAGCTATCCATGAAGCTCCAGCCCCCAAAAACAAAACGGAGCTTCAAGCCTTCTTGGGACTGTTGAACTTCTATAGCGCTTTTCTTAAACAGAAGGCCACAGCTGCTGAACCATTACATTGCCTGCTGGGGAAAGCGGTACCGTGGAGGTGGGGGAAGGAAGAAGAAACAGCTTTCAAAACCGTCAAGGGGTTACTCTCATCAGACAGTGTGTTAATCCAGTACAACGAGACCCTACCGTTACTGTTAACCTGTGATGCATCACCCTACGGGATTGGAGCAGTCCTGGGTCATCAGCTGCCGAATGGAGAAGAAGCCCCCATCGCATACTTCTCCAAGACCATGTCCAGCACCGAAAGGAACTACAGCCAGCTGGACAAGGAGGCATTGGCCATCGTGGCAGGCACAAAACGTTTCCACGAGTATTTATATGGCAGGACTTTCACTATAGTAACGGACCACAAACCGTTGCTGGGACTGTTAGCTGGGGACAAACCCACTCCGGCATACATGTCGCCCAGGATGACACGCTGGGCGATATTCCTAGCCGGGTACGACTACAGACTAACCCACAGACCCGGCTCGTCCATCGGAAATGCTGATGCCTTAAGTAGATGTCCATCACAAGAACCGGTGGAAGACCCCGCACCCACCATCAGTCTCCTCCATATAGACAACGACAGTGACTGCCCAGTCACATCGGCAGACGTGGCAGCCCACACTCAGAGGGACCCCACACTCAAACAGGTCCTCTCCTGGGTCCTGCGAGGCTGGCCGCACGAAAAAATCCCAGACGAATACGGGCCGTTCGCACGGAAGCAAAAGCAGCTGTCCACGATGAAGGGCTGTTTGCTATGGGGAGACCGAGTGCTGATTCCGGCAGCCTTGCAACGGAAAACGCTAGAGGCGCTCCACAACGGGCACCCGGGCATCATCCGGATGAAAGGGCTGGCTCGAAGTTATGTGTGGTGGCCATCCTTGGACAAGGACATTGAAAAGTGGGTGGCCAAATGTGATCCCTGCCAAGAGGTACGACCAGCCCCAGCCCAAGCCCAATCATCGGAGTGGGAAGCACCCAGCAGCCCGTGGGCAAGGGTCCACATCGACTTCGCAGGGCCAATGCAGGGGAGGTACCTCCTAATAGTGGTAGATGCTTTCTCGAAGTGGCTCGAGGTCATCCCCATGGCATCTACCACAACGGAAGCCACAGTTAAGGCATTACGCCGTCTGTTTGCCACCCACGGGCTACCAGATGTCTTGGTCTCTGACAACGGCCCCCAGCTGACATCCAAACCCATGGAGGAATTCCTGGCCAGACTGGGCATCCGCCATGCCCTCACCGCACCCTACAGGCCGGCCGGGAATGGGCAGGCTGAAAGAATGGTGAGGCTCACAAAGGAGGCACTCACCAAGATGGCACCAGGGGACTGGCAAGAACGGATTGACAACTTCCTTCTTACCCAGCACATCACCCCGCATGCCACCACGCGGAAGAGCCCAGCAGAGCTGCTGATGGGGAGGAAGCTAAGGTCACCCTTAGACCGACTACACCCGCAGTACAGCCCAGATGTGACTGCCACCGCCAGCCGCCCGCTCCGAGCATTCAGAAAAGGAGACCCAGTATTTGCGTTGAATTTCCATGGGTCTCCGAAATGGCTGAAGGGAGAGATAGAAAACGCAACCGGCCCGAAGTCCTACAGAGTGGAGCTGGAAGATGGACAGGTCTGCCGACGGCACATCGACCAGCTCCGGAAAAGGTGGAGAGGATCGAGCGAAAACCAGCCCGACGAGGTAGGCCTGCCACACCCCTGCGAGGTGGGCCAGCAACACCCCGGCGAGGAAGCGAGCCAAAACCGGCCCGACGAGGTAGGCCTGCCACACCCTTTCGAGGTGGGCCAGCAACACCCCGGCAAGGCAGGACAGTACCAAGGCAGCATTGCTGAGCAGACCCCGGCCGAGGAAGTAGACCGGTACCCGCATCGCGAGGGGGACCAGCACCACCCCGGCGAGGAGGGCACCCATCACCACAGCCCCAGAGACCGATGTCCCAGCAACAAGGTAGACCGGGGACACCTCCAGGAGGGAGATTCACACACCCCCAGCGAGGACGGTCTACAACACCCCGGCGAGGGAGACCTCTACCGCAAAGCAGTAGACCGGGGACAACCGCGAAGGGCCAACACACAACGCCCGGGCGAGGGCGACCAGCGACACCCCAGCGAAGGAGACCTCCACCAACACCCCGGCGAGGTCGACCAACGCCCACCAGACAAGGAAGCCGCGCGACACCCCGACAAGGTCGGACGGCAGAAACAACAGGCCGGCCCGAAAGGCAAGTCCCAACAACAAAAAGGGAAAGTAACCCAGATGGACTTACCGGATAGCCGAGAGCACCCACCGAGCGATGTCCACCGACAAGTTCCCGACGAGACCGGGCAGGAGAAGGACCAGCAGCACCAGCCAGACAATCCAGAGGTTGGGACCGGAGGAGCGGGCATGGGGCCCACTCACTCGACGGCCGGAATCCCGGGCACCCAAGTCGGGGAGCCAGAGAGGTCGAAAGCACCGTCCGCCCAGGGGAACGGCGAAGCTCAGAGTGAACTGCGCAGGTCTGCTAGGACTAGCAAACGACCCACCTACCTGCGTGACTTCGTAACGTATTGAACTGATGGACATGTTCTGACTAAGGGGGGAGGAGTGTTATGTCCAAATATGGACATCCGTCCGGGGATTGGTTAATCCACCGGCGGGAAGTTTAAGTAGCTGTCATTGGACGGCTGGTCTGCCGGAGCACTATAAGAAGGGCTCCGGCAGCACAGCCGTTCGTCTTGTTCTTTGAGCTGAATAAAAGTCACTGACTTGACCTGAGCTGGTCGCGTCTTTCTTCTCCTGCGCCGATCTTACAATTTCCATGAGAGATTTCAACTATCTGAGCAGCTTTTGTGATGACAAGACCAGGAATGATACACATCCTTTTTTAAAAATAACAATTCGCTGCTTCATAGGGAGGATTGTAGCCTCCTCAGAGATGGACTTTTCTTCAGAGATTTTCAGGGAACTATTACAGAAATAAAAACTGTCACACCTCCAAAATTAGATAATATCTATTTAGAATTGATTTATTCTCTACTTCACCCTCACCCATAAACCATGGAGTTTCGTGTGTCAACATTGCCCCCTGCAATGTTGAAAAAGTGAGGAGAGGACACATCTTTTTCATTCTCTGAGGTGATTTTTCATTATCGTCCAGCACTCTGTCTTACTGGATACCTAGAACAAAAGAATCCTAAAATTCTCACCAGAGAGTGATCAGCTCTCACTGCCTAATCCAGGATCCGGATCTAACTCAAGTGGCAGAGCTGCTCTGAAGAAAGGAAGGTTTTCATTTAGCTTCCTCTCACAGTGTCTTTCTTTGGTACAATAATAGACTGCCGTGTCTTCAGCTTTCAGATTGTTCATTTGCAAATACAGCTGGCTTTTGGCATTGTCCCTGGAGGCGGTGAAGCGCCCTCTTACTTTGTCTGAGTAGTAAATGTTAGATGAACTTGGATGAATATGGCAAAGCCATTCCAGGCCTTTCCCTGGAAACTGTCTCATCCAGGCCATCCAGGAGCCACTGAAGGTGAATCCAGAGGCTTGGCAGGAGAGACGGAGGGATTCCCCAGGTCTTCTCACATCCCCCCCAGATTCCACCAGCTGAGCCTCTGATCGGACACCTAGAAAGAAATATGTCTCAATGACATCTCTGTATGGAAGAACCATCTACTGAAGGAAAAGTTATAGAGGGAATCATTACCTCGAAGGACTGTTAGTAAGAAGACCAACTTTGGCCCCAGAATCATTTTTGGTCCCTCTAATGAATGGAGTGGAAGTGGAAGTGGAATCGGAAATGATAGTGGGAATTGCTCAAATTTTGTGATGCAGGAAACCCCCTGGCTGCTTTAAAGGGGAAATTGTGCCCTGATTTACATATTGCTTGAGATAAAAGATCCCATCAGGGCATTCACCTATAAATTTCTTTGCACACATATTACAAACATGATTTTTATAGAAATACAGAGAGGGGGGGGGGCAGAGAAAGAGAAAGAAAGAGAGGCAGAGACAGAGACAGAGACAGAGACAGAGAGAGACAGAGAGAGAGAGGCAGAGAAAGAGACAGAGTGACATAGAGAGACAGAGAGAGAAAGAGAGAGAGAGAGAGAGAGAGACAGAGAGAGACAGAAAGAGACAGAGAGAGAGAGGCAGAGAAAGAGAGAGAGACAGGGAGAGAGAGAGACAGAGAGAGTTAAGACAGGAAAGGTTTATTATTGTGGTTCATTACATAGTGAATCAGATGTTTATGCTAGATAAAACAAGGCAAATAAATGATAAGCAGATATACAACACATGAAATAAACAGATGGAATAAACTAAGGAATTCTGTAATTTGTATTTCAAATAAAAAAAAAAAAGACAATCACCCATCAAGATTTACTTAATATCTACATTAGAGACAGGAAGGCAGGGGTGAAATCTAAAATTTGTTATTACTGGTTCTGTGGGCATGGCTTGGTGGGGGTGGGGGATAATGTGACTGGATGGGTGTGACCATTTTTTTTTTACTTTTAAAAGCATTTTTTCTACAACTTCTTTGGCTAAGAGGTTGTAAAAAATGCTTTCAAAAGGCTCTGACGATCCAAGATGAGTTCCCTGATCGGCAGAGGCTTTTTTAAAAAGACGGGCAACAATAAAAATTAAAAGAAGGAAGGAAGGAAGGAAGGAAGGAAGGAATTGTTGAGAGATTTTCAGGGAACAATTATAAAAATAACAACTGTCACACCTCCAAAATTAGATAATATATATTTAGAATTGATTTATTCCCTACCCCACCCTCACCGGTAAATCATGGAGTTTCATGTGTCAACATTGACCCCTGGTGTCCAACGTGAGGAGATGACACATCTTTCTAATTCTCTGAGGAGATTCTTTAGGTCCAGATGTTTCCTCAATATGTGAATGGCAGTTTGGATGTTTAGAAAAATCATCCTGAAGTTTCATTTTCAGATTTCTGCATGAGACTAAAATACAGGTAAACTTCAACTTACAACAGTTCATTTAGTGACCTTTCAAAGTTACAACATCAATGAAATAAGTGACGTATGACCATTTGTCACACTTATGACTGTTTCAGCATGTTTGGATGTCTACAAGATATACGATCAAAATCAGGAAATGACTGTTTCAGCAACATTCTCTCAATGGACAGAAAAAAATAAATGAGTCACTTTGTATTCAATGGTTTGGATTATTGCCACAGATAGAATAGAATAGAATAGAATAGAATAGAATAGAATAGAGTAGAGTAGAGTAGAGTAGAGTAGAGTAGAGTAGAGTAGAGTAGAATTGAATTGAATTGAATTGAATTGAATTCTTGATTGGCCAAGTGTGATTGGACACACAAGGAATTTATCTTTGGTGCATAAGATCTCAGAGTACATAGAAAGACAAGATACACTCATCAAGAATCACAAGGCACAACACCCAGTGACAGTCATATGGTACAATAAGCAATCAAATCATACAATGAAATAATTGATATAAATCGCAAGGATACAAGCAACAAAGTTACAGTTATGCAATCACAAGTGGGAGATATATATCAAGTAAGGAACAATTGCCTATTCTCCCTTAATTGATGGATGTTTTTGGATTTAAAAAAATGTCATCTCTGCATTCACATTACAGTTTTATAACATACCCTAACAGGCACACAGACACATCAATAGGGGAATGCCCTTATAAATATCAAGAGAAATATTTTTTCATAATTCATACAATGGGTAGCCTTATATTTGATTAAGTAGAATTCTTGCTTTGCAAGGTAGAAGTGGTGCGGCTGAGTTTCTTTTCTGTAGTCCCATCAAAATCTAGAGGTCTACAAGAGGAGACCATGGGATTTGTTTCCTTTCCTTGTGGAGGAAAGAACCCAAGGGAAGATAATGTGTCCTATATCCGAACGTTCGTGTATGGACCATATCATGTCAAAACGTCTCCTGATTTATAAGTGATGGTGAGAATAACTATCAATCAATGACAAAAAGGCAGGAAGTTAGTCCAAAATATACAGACCCAGAAGGCTTCATGGGGGCAGAGATTTGGAACTGTCAATATCTGGCAGTCTTGGTACAGCCCAGTTGATGAGAGAAAGCTTCAACCATCAGGGGAATTTATACAGATTTAAGGAGGAAAGAGACTTGGGTTTAAGCATACTGAGTATAAATTAACGAGAAGGAATGGAAAATGAATAACAGTCAGTATGAGACTGAGGAAGTTCAACAAAGGAAAGAAATAAAAGGACTGAGTATAAATAAGCATAAGCTGTTCAGAAGTAGAGAAAGTTCTTGGCAGGCATCAGATTCACATCCTCTCACTGTGCCTCTCACACAGTAATAGACAGCTGTATCCTCTGATTTCACATTGTTCATTTGCAGATAAAGCTGGCTTTTGGTATTGTCTCTGGAGATGGTGAAGCGGCCCTTCACTTTGTCAGAGTAGGCAACGTTAGATAAGGTTGGATGTATGTTGGCCACCCACTCCAGGCCTTTCCCTGGAGCCTGTCTCACCCAGCGCATATAATAGTCACTGAAGGTGAATCCAGAGGCTTGGCAGGAGAGACGAAGGGATTCTCCAGGTCTTCTCACATCCCCTCCGGACTCCACCAACTGGACCTCAGATTGGACACCTAGAAAGAAAGATATTTCAATGAAATTCCCTGTATATACTGTAAGAAGAGAAAAATGGGAGGAAACTCTAGATAGAGTGAAAAATTACCTCCAAGGAGTAGAAGTAAGAATAAAAAGTTTAGGCACAGGATCATTTCTGGCTCTCTCT
Organism: Ptyas mucosa; assembly: GCA_012654045.1. NCBI lineage: Eukaryota > Metazoa > Chordata > Lepidosauria > Squamata > Colubridae > Ptyas > Ptyas mucosa. The sequence continues at coordinate 11,899 of WNWU01018931.1, read as the reverse complement.
AATAAATGGACAGTATGTGACAGAAAAGGATTTGGGAAAATGCATAAACTTTGTGTCGGTGAGTGTCAACTGTTGCTTTTAAAGGGAAAATTGGGGCTTTATTTACATATTGCTTGAGATAAAAGAGTTCCTCAGAGCAGGATTTTCATAGTTCTCCTTGCAAAGGCCCTGCACAGTGGATTTTCACACAGTTTTCCAGTCAAAAGAAAAATGAAGCAGCCTTTACAGAAGAGTAACTAAAACGAATTCCACCACTTCTCAGAAGTGATTCAAAGTAATGAAGCATGAAGAACCACTAGGAAAATTTGAAAGAGACATGTTAGAAAACATGAAAACAGCAGCACATCTGAGTTTTGGAAAGATATTCAGATACTCAGGTTTATATTTTCCCCCCTCCTGTTTAGCATGACCTTTTGAAGAAACCCAAAAGAACTGAATGCAGACGAAAAACATTTTTGTTTTGGAGGCTAATTTTTGTAGTGTTTTTGTTACTTCAGAGTTGATTGCTCAAGTTCTAACAAGATTTGTTTTATTCCATTTCAAAGTCCCACTTGGTTTGTAGCCAATGGCATTTTGTATGACAATGTTGCCCCCGAGTGTTAGAAATGAGGAATTTTTAATATTTATATTTTTCTCAATTTAACTCTTTTTATTAGTTTATCGAAGTATAAAACACAAAGAAAAAAAAAACATGGAAAAGTAAGAGGAAGGGAAAAAGAGGGGGTATAATGTAATGGGAGAAAAAAAAGGGCAGAAAAGTCCAACTTTCTTTAGCATAGTCGAAAGTCACAACATTACAACAACAACTTTTTGCTTTTACACAACAATATGCATAAGCCATTTCTATAACAATAAGCCTGTTTACAAAAACAGAATCAAAATTTCATTGTGTTTTTTTTTTCCCTCATTGCAATCAAAAAATCCGGAAGCAGTTTCAAACTAGAGACAGAATTAAATAGAATCTCTTATTTGGATAAAAGAATCATTTAAACCATCTAAACTTCTTCTTGCTGTGGGGAATAATCTCTCATTCATTCTCATATCAAATATAAAATCCAAAGTATTCTACCTACTTTAGAATATAGTTCAGCATTATTTAAAGAACTGGCACACCTACGTATACATACATACTCATTTTATACATAAAAAACTAACTTAAAGCTTTCTAACCGCACAAATATCAATTTTTTTAAAAAAAATCCATCATAATTAATTAAACCATATTTAAGTCATTCCCTCCAGCTGATTTTCATAGAATAAAGTCTTTTTCTTCTCGGGAGGGTCTATCTAATCTCCTTTCCTTAAGAAGTTCTCAGCTTTATTTATATCCATAAAAGAAAAGTCCCAAAGTTTTTCCGTTAGGTGTTGTAAATTGGTCTGAGGGAAACCTTCTCCAAATAATTTTTCCCTATTTATTTATTTATTTATTTATTTATTTATTTATTTATTAGATTTATAGACCGCCCTTCTCCCCGAAGGGACTCAGGGCGGTGAACAGGCAAAGATAAAAAACATAGATACAAAAATTTAAGAACCAATTTAAAACCAGATTAAATAATTGCACCAACAATCTAAAACCCATTACAAAATATTAAAACCCCAAATTTAAAATTTAAAAATTATAAAATTAAAATTTTCATACAGAAAGGGAAGAAATTAGGCCAGGCCCGCCTGACGAAACAAAAAAGTTTTTAATTCACGGCGGAAGGTACGAAGATCCGGGATCCGCCGAATCTCTGGGGGGAGGTCGTTCCAGATAGTGGGTGCCCCCACAGAGAAAGCTCTCCCCCTGCGGGCCGCCAGTCGACATTGTTTGGCCGACAGCACCCGGAGGAGCCCCTCTCTGTGGGAGCGTACCGGTCGGTGGGAGGCTATTGGAGGTAGTAGGTGGTCCCGTAAGTACCCGGGCCCTAAGCCATGGAGCGCTTTAAAGGTGATGACCGACACCTTGAAGCACACCCGGAAGACCACCCGGAGCCAGTGCAGCTCGCGCAGGAGCGGTGTCACATGAGAGCGCCATGTCACTCCCATCACTACCCGCGCGGCTGCACTCTGCGCCAGTTGGAGCCTCCGGGTGCTCCTCAGCATAGGAGGCATGTCAAAGGAGGATGCTCCTCAGCATCCTCCTTTGACATAGCTATCATATCAGTGGTGAGTTTCAAAAATTTTTTACTACCGGTTCTGTGGGTGTGGCTTGGTGGGTGTGGCATGGCTTGGTGGGCATGGTTTGGTGGGCATGACAGGGGATGTATACTGTAAAATCTCCATTCCCACCTCACTCCAGGGGAAGATTACTGCAAAATCCCCATTTCCTCCCGATCAGCTGGGACTTGGGAGGCAAAGAATAGATGGGGGTGGAGCCAGTCAGAATTTTTTACTACCGGTTCTCTGAACTACTCAAAATTTCCACTACCGGTTCTCGAGAACTGGTTAGAACCTGCTGAAACCCACCTCTGTATCATATTCTCTTTTTCTTGAACAATTCTAAGCCTTGTTAATGTCTGTAAAGTCCCAAACTTGACCTCTTAAAAATTGTGAATTTTGTTGACGCACTTGTTTCAGTTGCACTGGAAGAGTTGTATGGAAGACATCTTCCTAATTCTTTCATTGAGAAATTTCCTCAATATCTTTATGGCAGTTCGGATATTTAGAAAGATTATCCTACTGATTCATTTTCTGCCTTCAGCCCTGGTACTAAGGACTAGATTCAATACATTTCTTTTTTTTTTTTCTGAACCCTGATCACCTGGTAAAGAGTGAAACTGGAATTTTCAAGCCATTTTTTCCCCATTTCTCATTGTCTTCTAGCCCACTCTACAACTAGATATCCAGAACAACAAAAGTACATTGTAAAGATCTCAATTCATGGTCAGGAATCCTCATTGGCTATTCTAGGATGTGGGGCTGAATCAATTTGCTGAGCTGCTTTAAAGACAGGAAGGTTTTTGTTTAGCTTCAGATTCACTTCCTCTCACTGTGTCTCTCACACAATAATAGACCGTGGTGTCTTCACTTTTAAGATTGTTCATTTGCAGATACAGCTGGCTTTTGGCATTGTCTCTGGAGGTCGTGAAGCGGCCGTTCACCTTGGCTGAGTAGACAGCTTCTCTTCCATCACGACTTATCCATGTCACCCATTCCAGTCCTTTCCCTGGTGCCTGTCTCACCCAGTGCATCCAGGAGCTGCTGAAGGCGAATCCAGAGCCTTGGCAGGAGAGACGGAGGGACCCTCCAGGTCTTCTCACATCCCCTCCAGACTCTACCAACTGGGCCTCAGATTGGACAGCTAAAAAGAAAGGTGTATAAATGAGATCGCCTGTATATAAGAATGGGAAATGAAATTGTGAATAAAAAAGAAACATTACCCTCAAGGAGTGCAATTAAGGATAACAGGTTTAAGAACAAAATCATGTTTGCTCTCTCTGTAATGAATAGAAAGGAATTGAAAGGAGAGGATTTGGGGAAATGAACAAACTTTGTGTTGGTGGAAACCAGCTGTTGTCTTTAAAGGGGAAATTGTGCCTTGATTTACATATTGGTTGAGATAAAAGAGTTCCTCAGAGCAGGGATTTCATAGTTGCCTTTACATGCTTCCTGCACAGCTGATTTTTTTTTTTTACTAACTTTCCAGTCCAAAGAAAAATGAAGGCAGCTTTTACAGAGGAATAATTAAAAGAAGGAATTGCAAAATTTCACCACTTCTCACAAGTGATTCAAGGGAACAAACGATGAACAAGCAAAAATAAGGTTTGAAAGAGGCACGTTAGAAAACATTTAAAAAGCTGGACATTTGACTTCAGGAAAGGTTTTATACATTGTCCCTTTAATAGAACCTTTAGAAGAAATCCCAAAGAATTGAATGCAGAGCAAGATCATTTTTTTCATTTGAAGTTATTTGCTATTTTATGTGGTGCTTTTTTTTTTTTACCAGTTGTTAGTTGCACAGAATTGATTTGCCAAGATGGGCAGCCATAAAAAATGGAAATAATAACCATGGCAAGTGGAATGGTAATAAAAATTGTAATACAAATTGTTATATAAACACTCACTGTAGACTGAATAATAATAATAATAATAATAATAATCATCATCATCAAATTTGATGAAGGAAGGAAGGAAGGAAGGAAGGAAGGAAGGAAGGAAGGAAGGAAGGATAAAAAGGAGACATAGATTGAAAAGAAACAGAAAAAAGAAAAGACAATAGGATGTTGTGTTGTAGGATCCAATCTGGGTCTTTCACTGGAACCAGAGGCTTAGTCTTCTAAGCTTTTGGACTTGTGCTGGAGGCCATCCTCAGAAAATTTCTATCTAGCATGGGTTTTAAAGCTCAGATGACTAAACAATTAAAAATGGTTTAAAAAGTACAATTGGTTGGATGTCCCCAAGATACACAGTCTGTTTAACCAACATTATCACAATGGACAGAGAAAGATAAATGAGTTACCTTGTATTCAATGGTTTAAGTTTCTACAGATATATATCAAAAAAGGAAGAATTGTCTATTGTCCCTTAATTTATTAATTGTATAAAAAGTCATCTCTGCGTTAATGCTGTAGATATTTTTAATATACCTACATATACAGACAACACATAAATATGGGCTGGTCTTTCTAAGTATGAAAGACAAACATTTTTCATTATTGATACAATGAGTGGACTCAGAAAGATAAATGAGTCACTTCCTATTCCCTGATTTGGAATGTCACACATATACCAATTTTTGCCTATTACCCCTCAATTCGTGGATGTTTATGGATAAAGAAGTCAGCTCTATATTCACTTTGTGGATTTTTTAATATACCCACAAACCTATAAATATGGGCTTGTCCTTGTAATCATGAAGACAGCCCTTTTTCTTTTTTTAAAATATATTTTTATTGTTTACATATAGATATATTGAATACAGTGTAATTGTCCTGGTGTACCACTTGCCATGAAACAAAGGCAAAAACAAAATAACATATCTACTATTTTAAACAGTGCTGGTGTTGTACAGTTATTTCTGACCATCATATTCTAGCATGTCAACTTATCTATCTATCATTCAAATACCTACATATCTTCCTTATTGTCTCCTCCTCTGAAGGGGCATTTTTGTTCTTCCACTGCTGTGCATATGCAATTCTTGCTGCGGTCAAGGTGTGTAATATTATCCCTTTATCATAACCAGCTGATATAATGCCAAATAAAAATGATTCTGGCTTAAACTCTATATGTTGTGTGGTCTATTTTTCTAACCACATATGAATTTGTATCCAAAATTTCCTTGCCTTTATACAGATCCACCACATGTGGTAATATGTGCCAGGTATTTGTTTACATTTCCAATAGTTTGGGGACATATTGCTAAACATTTTGGCCAATCTTGTCGGGGGGCAGATGCCATCTATAGAACATTTTATAGAGAGTTTCCTTGTATGATGTGACCATTCTCAGTTTCCAATTTCTCTCCCAAAGCATTTGCCATTTATCCAAATCTACACTATATCCAACATTTGTAGCCCATACTATCATCATCTCTTTAACTTGTTCTTCTTCTATTTTGTAATTTAATAAATATTTGTATAGTATCCAATGTTCAAGTAGGGCAGCTGAATGTCCTTTCTGTAGTAACATTCCAAAATCTAAACCTCTACAAGATGAAACCACAGGATTCGTTTCAGGGCCTTACACAGAAAATAAACCAATATATTTGAATTGTAATGGAGCACATCAGTGGTGGGTTTCAAAAAATTTTTACTACTGGTTCTGTGGGTGTGGCTTGGTGGGCATGGCATGGCTTGGCAGGCATGGCAGGAGAAGGATATTGTAAAATCTCCATTCCTTCCCCACTCCAGGGGAAGGTTACTGCAAAATCCCCATTTTCTTCAGATCAGCTGGGACTCGGGAGGCAGAGAATAGATGGAGGCGGGGCCAGTCAGAAGTAGTATTTACCGGTTCTCCGAACTACTCAAAATTTCTGCTACCAGTTCTACAGACCTGGTCAGAACCTGCTGAAACCCACCTCTGGAGCACATCATATGTCAGTCTTGACCCTGCCCAACTGTGGGGAAAGAGCTTCAGGCATCTGGGGATTTTATATAGATTAATGTAGAAAGACTTAAGACTTAAGAAGGATGAGGGCTGAGGTTTAAGCACACTGAGTATAAATTAATAGAGAAAGAATGAAAAGTGAAATACATGGAAAAGAATGAGACTGAGGAAATTCACTCATATTGAAAAGAATAAAGGGACTGAGTATAAATTCCTCAGAAGTAGATTTGTAGACAGATACAGACTTGTGTGAATCATATGGGAAAGCTGCTCAGAGGCAGAGAAAGTTCTTCTCTGCCTCTGAGAAAGGGCTTCAGATTCACTTCCTCTCACTGTGTCTCTCACACAGTAATAGACGGCCGTGTCTTCAGCTTTGAGGCTGTTCATTTGCAGATACAGCTGGCTTTTGGCATTGTCCCTGGAGATGGTGAAGCGGCCCTTGACTTTGTCTGAGTAGTAAGCACTGAAATAAATGCAGGCCACCCATTCCAGGCCTTTCCATGGAGCCTGTCTCACCCAGTGCATATAATAACTGCTGAGGGTGAATCCAGAGGCTTGGCAGGAGAGATGGAGGGACTCTTCAGGTCTTCTCACATCCCCTCCGGACTCGACCAAATGAAGCTGAGATTTGACATCTAAAAAGAAAGATGTTTCAGTGAGATCTCCTATATACAGGAACAGCAAATGGAAGAAAACTCTACATAGAGGGAAACATTACCTCCAAAGAATACAAGGAAGAATAAAAAGTTGAGGCTCAGGATCATTTCTGCTTCTCTCTAATAAATGGAGGGTATATGATAGAAAAGGATTTGGGAAAATGCACAAACTTTGTTTCAGTGGGTGTCGATTGTTGCCTTTGAAGGGGAAATTGTTCCTTCATTTCCATATTGCTTGAGATAAAACAGTTCCTCAGAGCAGGATTTTCACAGTTCTCCTTACATAGGCCCTGCACAGTGGATTTTTACACAATTTCCAGTCCAAACATAAATGAAGCAGCCTTTACAGAGGAGATACTAAAAGAAAGACTCGCAAAATTTCACCACTAGTGGTTCGAAGTAACAAATCACAAAGAACCACTAGGAAAATTTGAAAGAGGCATGTTAGAAATGAATAATGTAGAAAAGAATGAGACTGAGGAAATTCGCTCATATTGAAAGAAATAAAGGGACTGTGTGTAAATAACTCAGAGTAGAGAAGGTTCTTGTCTGGCTTCAGATTCACTTCCTCTCATTGTGTATCTAGCACAGTAATAGACAGCAGTGTCCTCTGGTTTGAGGGTGTTCATTTGCAGATACAGATACGGCATCGTCCCTGGAGATGGTGAAGCGCCCCTTGACTTTGTCTGAGTACTTAAGATCCGAAGACCATATATTTGCCACCCATTCCAGTCCTTTCCCTGGAGCCTGTCTCATCCAGCTCATCCCATAGCTGCTGAAGGTGAACCCAGAGGCTTGGCAGGAGAGACGGAGGGACTCTCCAGGTCTTCTCACATCCCCTCCAGACTCCACAAGCTGGGCCTTAGATTTAACACCTAAAAAGAAAGATGGTTCAATGAGATTTCCAGAATATAACAATAGAAAATGAGAGGAAACTCTAGATAGAGTGAAACATTACCTCCAAAGAGTAGAAGTAAGAATAAAAAATTTAGGCACAGGATCATTTCTGGCTCTCTCTAATAAATGGAGGATATCTGATAGAAAAGGATTTGGGAATAAGCACAAACTTTGTGTTGGTGGGTGTTCACTGTTGCCTTTGAAGGGGAAATTGTAACTTCATTTACATATTGCTTGAGATAAAAGAGTTCCTCAGAGCAGCATTTTCATAGTTCTCCTTCCACAGAGCCTGCGCGGTTGATTTTTACACATTTTTTCCAGTCCACAGAAAAATGAAGCAGCCTTTACAGAAGAGGAACCAAAAGAAAGACTTGCAAAATGTCACCATTAGTGATTCAAAGTAGCAAATCACAAACAACCACTAGGAAAATTTGAAAGAGGCATATTAGGAAGCAAGGAAACAGCAGCACATTTGAGTTCAGAACAGGTTTTATACCTTCCCCTTCCCCTTTAACATGTCTTCTTGAGAAAACCCAAAAGAACTGAATGCAGACGAAAAACATTTTTGATTTGGAGGGTATTTTGCGTGGTGGTTTAGTTAGTTCTTACTTGCCGAGAGTTGATTCCTCAAAATCATAAAAATTAAAATAATAAGGGAGGGAGGGAGGGAGGGAGGGAGGGAGGGAGGGAAGGAAGGAAGGAAGGAAGGAAGGAAGGAAGGAAGGAAGGAAGGAAGGAAGGAAGGAAGGAAGGAAGGAAAGAAGGGACATTAAAAATACAGAAAGAGACTGAAAAAAACAGAAAAAGGAAGTTTCATATTTCTTCTGCAGCCAATATAAGTACGTCTGCAATACTAACTGTTATTTTATATTTACAAAAAAGAGCTCATGTTTTTCTACCCTCCATTTTTTTTAACCAAACCACAAATCATGACTGCTTCTTTCTTTTTTTCTCCTGCAAATGCCTATAAAGTATTTTCTAATCAAAGAGCTTAGTTGAGGCTTCCCTTCACGTTCCTTCATCTTCACTTCCCGTCCCTCCATTGTGGGTTGGGTCGAGTGTCCAGTTCCATTTTTGATCATTTAACAATCTCCTTGCAGTTATCACAGATAAAAAGAGAGCTTCATGACTTTTTGTCCTAGTTCCCCATCTAATAGTCCCAAAAGAAATCTCTCTGCTTTCAACTGTAGCTTAATCTTCAAAATATTCTGGATTAGTGGACATATCTGTATCCCATATTTTTTTTCTTTTCCTGTGCATGAAACCTGATAAAACGTCCCTCTATGTTGTTTTGATTTCCATCAAAGATTTAAAGTACCTGGACTGATTTTTTTCTGGTGACAAGAACCAATGATACTTATAATTTTATGAACATTCTCTGCTTCACGGTGAGGATTGTAGTCTCCTGATATGTGGAATTTTCTTCAAAGACTTTGAGGCAACAATAACAGAACTGACAACAAACTATACTTCCTTCAAACTTAGGCAGTCCGTAAGCATGATGATGATGTTATCCATTCAGTTGCTCCGACTCTTAGCAGTTTCATTGGGCTGGTCTCTCCATATCTTCTGATCTTGCACTATTTCTTTTGAGTTTTTCTATGTTCTGGCTGGTGTCAGCTTTGATACTGTCCGGCCAAGATTGGATTGGATTGGATTGGATTGGATTGGATTGGACTGGACTGGACTGGACTGGATTCTATTGGATTCTATTGGATTGGATTGGATTGGATTGGAATGGATTGGATTGGATTGGATTGGATTGGATTGGATTGGATTGGATTGGATTGGATTGGATTGGATTGGATTGGAATGGATTGGATTGGATTGGATTGGATTGGGCTGGGTTGGGTTGGGTTGGATTAGATGAGTTGGAAGGGACCTTGTAGGACATCTAGTCCAACCCCTTGCCAAAGCAGGAAACCCTACAGCAGAAAAATATGGTCTTTGACAGCTTGGTTTCCTTTTACCACTAACTCTTCCCACCATAATTACTTACTCCAGTGAATTCCCCCACATGACATGGCCAAAATAAGCGAGACAATATCTAATGAGACTAGTTTTATTCCCTATAAAACTCCTATTTGGTTCATAGAAAATGGTGTTTTGTACAGCAATGTTTCCCCCCTAGTGTTGAAAATGAAGTAGGCAGACATCTTCCTTATTTTGCAAAAATATTGAGACCCAGAAGTCTTCATGGGAATGGAGATTTGCAATTGCCAATATCTGGCAGCCTTGGCCCTGTCCAACTGAAGGGAAGGAGCTTCAGGCATCTGGGGATTTTGTATAGATTAATGTAAAAAGACTTAAATTGATGAGGGCAACGTATTATCACCTCTGGTGGACGTTCCCAGCAGAAAAAAAAAAAAAAAAAAAAAAAAAATTGGGCCCAAATCAAAAAGTGGCTAGAGAAAATAATGCAACAACCAATAAATGGAAAACCTGAGATGTTCCTACTAGGGATATTCACAGAAAAGTTGACGAAGGAAGTAAAATATTTAATATTACATATTTTAACTGCCGCTCGTATAGTCTACGCCCAGAATTGGAAGAAAGAAAATGTACCATCTGAAGACGAGTTAATCAAAAAAATCTTGGAATGTGCCGAGATGGACAAACTGACAAAAGAACTTAAAGAAAAAGAGGATAGGACTTGGCACAAATGGTATAAGTGGTTGGTGGGAAGGGAAAATGAAGAAGAAAATTAGGGGGGAAAGATAGAAATGTTAAAAAAAGATAGAAAGGATATGTTAAAGTATAAAAAATAGGAAATAGATATGAAGGAGAGAAATATATTGTATATACAGTAATTAAAATGTCAGGGACAAGTAGTAAATCAGAATAATGCAAAGAGAAAGAAGGGGAAATTGTGAATAACAAAGAAGATCACCATGCAATATCTGTAAAGAGAGTGCATTGATAAATGTTGTATGCCTTGTATTGTTATATTGTGTTATAATAATAATAATAATAATAATTTTAAAAAGGTGAGGGCTGAGGTTTAAGTACACTGGGTATAAATTAATGGAGAAAGAATGAAAAATGAATAATGTAGAAAAGAAGGGAAAATGAGGAAATTCGGTCATATTGAAAGAAATAAAGGGACTGAAGAAAATAATTCAGAAGGAGAGAAAGTTTTTGACGAGCTTCAGATTCACTTCCTCTCACTGTGTCTCTCGCACAGTAATAGACTGCCGTGTCTTCAGCTTTGAGGCTGTTCATTTGCAGATACAGCTGGCTTTTGGCATTGTCCCTGGAGATGGTGAAACGTCCCTTCACTTTGTCTGAGTAGTAACCACCGGTTGTAGCAACCCATTCCAATCCTTTCCCTGGAGCCTGTCTCACCCAGCCCATGTTATAGCTGCTGAATGTGAATCCAGAGGCTTGGCAGGAGAGACGGAGGGACTCCCCAGGTCTTCTCACATCCCCTCCAGACTCCACCAGCTGTACTTGAGACTGGACTCCTAAAAAGAAAGATATTTCATTGAGATTTCCTGAATATAAGAACAGAAAATGGAAGGAAACTCTACATAGAGGGAAACATTACCTCCAAAGAATACAAGGAAGAATAAAAAGTTGAGGCTCAGGATCATTTCTGCCCCTCTCTAATAAATGGAGGATATGTGATAGAAAAGGATTTGGGAAAATGAACAAGCTTAGTGTCGGTGGGTGTCAACTGTTGCCTTTAAAGGGGAAATTGTGCCCTCATTTACATATTGCTTGAGATAAAAGAGTTCCTCAGAGCAGGATTTTCATAATTCTCCTTGCATGGTTGATTTTTACACATTTTTCCAGTTCAAAGAAAAATGAAGTTGCCTTTACAGACGTTAACTAAACGAGAGGCTTGCAAAATTTCCACTTCTCAAATGTGATTCCTGGTAACAAATATTCAAGAACCCCTAAGAACATTTGAAAGAGGCATATTAGGAAAGCATGAGATCAGCAGCACATCAGAGTTGAAGAAAGATTTTATACTCCCACCCCTCCGTTTAACATGGCCATTTGAAGAGACCCAAAAGAACTGTAACAGTTAGAGTTGGAAGGGACCTTGGAGGGCATCTAGTCCAACCCCCGCTCACTCCGGTGACCTGTACTAGGGATCCGAACAGCCAAACTGCCAACCTTTCTGATCGACAAGCTCAGTGTCTTAGCCACTGAGCCACTGAGTCAGGCTGAACACAGACTAAAATCATTTTTGTTTTGAAGGCTATTCTCTGTGGTGGTTTTCTGACCTCTTACTTGCTCAGAGTTGATTCCTCAGGATGGACAACCATAAAAATTAAAAGAAGGCAGGAGGGAGGGAAGGAGGGAGG
>WNWU01018919.1:0-10213 GCA_012654045.1 Ptyas mucosa | reverse complement strand
CCTTTCCTTTCCTTTCCTTTCCTTTCCTTTCCTTTCCTTTCCTTTCCCTTCCTTTCCTTTCCTTTCCTTTCCTTTCCTTTCCTTTCCTTTCCTTTCCTTTCCTTCACTCCACTCCACTCCACTCCACTCCACTCCACTCCACTTCTCTTCCCTCCCCCTTCTTCCTTCTCTCTTTCCTTCCTTCGTTCCTTCCTTCCTTCCTTCCTTCCTTCCTTCCTTCCTTCCTTCTGTCCCCCACTCTACCTCATGTCTCTTCCTAGACCATTCAACATATGCCCTATATATTTTCATCATTATATCCACCGAGCCATAATTTCTGGACTAGAAACCGGGAGACCACAAGTTCTAGTCTCACCTTAATGGACAAAGCCAGCCAGATGATCTTGGGCCAGCCACTCTTTATCAGCCCTAGAAGGGAGGCAGTGGCCAACCCCTTCCCAAATATTTGCCAATGAAAACTACAGGCACTAGTCTGGGCAATTGCCACGGATCAACCATGATTCAAAGGAACACCGGACAGTGTCTTCTAAGCTGAATTTAACAGCAACAACAAAAATGTAGTGATAGAGTAATAACTTCCGACCTAACGATTTGTAGAAGTACACACATATACACACTACACGCATGTATGCACACCCAAAAAGATGGTGACTCGCATGAGAATAAATTAAAAAGAGCTCCTGCAAAAATCAAACTGAGCTCTGCTACTTTTAAGGCACAGTTTAACTGAAGTCCCCTGTATATTTTAACAAGAGTTAAGTTGAATCACTAAATCCGGTCTGTCTTGAACAATTCCATGGAAACGTAATCTCATTCAACAGCCCAAACTCTCCGGCAGATGAAAATCCCTGCCTCTGATCTTGAGGCTTGGAGGGAAAGCATTTATTTAACTTCCTAAAACAGCAATATTCTCATTTGCTATAATATTAAGATATAGTGTGTGTATATATATATATATATATTTTCAGAAGTGAATAAAGAAGTGTCTATTTGCATCAGACGTATATTTACATCAATGGTTTCTGTCTACCCAGAGATAGGTTTGAACACTCCAGCTGTCTCTCTCAGATAGTTCTTTCCATGCCACCATAATCCGTAAGATAGTGGGCAGAAAACAGCTCGCTTGTCATGCCAAACCGCTGTACAAAATTGGCCACAGAAAACAACTTTAAGAGAACTTCGCTTGGAAACCAGGAATTTAAGCTTGGGAGGGCATACTTCTCATTTGTTTGAGTTGCCACAGATTGCAGGGCTTCTAATGGGCTATGCTATGCGGCCAAGATTTTTTCTGGGTCTTCAGAGGATGCGGCTTGGGGAAGATTGAGGAATTTGGAAGGGATTCAAAGGGCAACATTAAAGCTTGCAGAAACTAGGAAAAATAGTCCTGACTTATCGAAGTTCAATAGGGATATTTCAGTAAAGTGGTGATTCACCGTATAAGACGCACTGGACTGTAAGACGCACCTACCTTTTTTGGTGAGGAAAATAAGAAAAAGAAATTTGCCTCTGCCTCCCAGCAATTTTGCCTCGTTGCAACAAACAGCAAACAGCCTACTTTACTTTCAGTTTCGTTTTCAGCATAATTTGATTAGCACAAGGGGGAAAAAAAATCTGCTCCAGCAATTTACCTCTTTGCAGCAAGAGCAGAGATCCTGCGCAAAACAGCTGAGAGCAAATCAGCTGAGAATCGGGAGGCCTATCCAATCAACTTGTGCTAATTAGGCTGTGCTGAAGCTGAAATGGGCTGTTTATTCTTGCTGTTTGCTGCAAGGAGGCAAATTGCTGGGAGGCAGAAAGTCAAAGGGTGGGGACTAGTGGATGGGCGGGGCTACATTTGGTGTATAAGATGCACCCAAATTTTCACCCCTTTTTAGGGGGGGGGGAAGGTGCATCTTATACTCTGAAAAAGATGGTAAGTGATTTAGGTGAGTAAAGTGTAAAGGGGTGATTTAAGCTTTTGCAAAGCTTGAGATATTAATCGATAGAAGAGAATATTTGTAGCTCAGGGTTTAGCTGTGAGGTCCTTGGTGCTGTCTAAGTTTGGTTATTTTCTTGCAGACATTTCATTACCCAACTAGGTAACCTCATCAGTGCTAGTAAGGGAGTAGGATTTGCATTCATGGTATATACTAGTGTTGATGGGAGTGGACTTGGTGGTTCCTTGATCGGGCTGTTATTTACTTGTTTGTATGAGTTGGTAGTTTCTTGATTGGGGTCCTGGTTTTCTTCTCGATTGTTGGTCTAGTGTTAATCTTGGTGTTAAGATATTAACATCTTAGTATCTTATGGAACATCTAAAGCAGTGATGGTGAACCTTTTCGGCACCAAGTGCCCAAACTGGGGTGCATGTGTGTGCCCCGGAGCGCCAGAAACCCAAAGACCAGCTGGCCGGCACGTGCATGCCTGTTTTTTGGCTGTTTTTCGAGCTGTTTTCAGGCTGGTTTTTGGGCTGTTTTCAGGCTGTTTTCCAGGCCATTTTTTGGCCCCCAAAAATGGCCTGAAAATGGCCTGAAAAATGGCCTGGTTTTGGGCAGTGTTTCAAGCCATTTTCCAGCACTCCGGCACCCACAAAGACCAGCTGGTTGGTGTACATGTGCATGCTGGAAACAAGAAAAGAAGCTGGCGATGGCACATGTGCCCACAGAGAGGGATACGTGTGCCATAAGTTCGCCATCATGGGTCTAGAGCCTCTGGAATAAAGCAGATTGTAAATTTTACAATGACATAGTTAAGTGACCCCCCACAATCTTCCTGAAGTATGAGAATAAATGAAGGCCACAAAACGAGTGTTGGGGTTGATTGAAGGAGCTGAAGAAAGACTTACAAATATTCAACTTCAAAAGATGCCTTTGCTTGTAGAAGATTTAGTTAAAACTCTGCTCCACGAGGAGCTGTTCTTATTCAGTGGAATTACTTGATGGCCACGCATAAAAAGCTAATTCAGAAAAAGGCACCCTTTCTTAGGCTGCACTCTTTCATTCTCTGAAGAAAATGAAATAACATTACGTTTTGTGGAGAAACTGAATGTCTGCATAGAGAGGCGTGCAATTCTATATGGCTGTTTTTATTTTACCTTAGTTTGTTTTTTACTGTGGACATTTTATGGTGTTGTATTGATGGCTGGCATAAGCTGCCGAGAGTCTACTTGATTGTGGAGGATATCATTCTAATTAATTAATTAAACGAACAACTCAAATTAGCTGCATTTAATGAAAAGCCTATCTATTTTCTCACAGACATCCGTGGCTCATCCTTTCCACCGTGTCATTAGTTACAGTGTGTTTGCCAAGCAGGAAAAACCGAGTAAGCCATTTCACTTCAGGGCCTTACGGTGGTGTAATTCAAACTGAATTCGTGATTTTCATCTTCACTGCAAAAGATGCTAATATAACTGACCCCCTCTCCCCCAAAAAAGAATGAAATAAAGTAATTACAGGTATGTTGTGGCCTGTCGGCCGCCGGCCCTTCCAGAAACCAAATCAGAGGAGGAGGAGGGGTGGGAGTCAGGGTCAGCATCAGGGCAACCTGGGAGCTCCGAGGGGGAAGAGGGAATGGAGCTGGCAGAGAGAGAGAGACCGAGGCAGAGCCTGGGCCATCCATCAGCCCTCAGATGGAGAGTCAACAGCCCCCAGGTCTGGAGGTAGCTGATGAGGAAGAGGAGGAACAGCTGGGTCCAGTGCCTGATGCGTGGATGCGCAGAAGGCAGAGGAGAGGAGAGGAGCGCAGTGGAAATCTATGGGCTGGTCCTTGGGAAGGAAGAGACACCGCTTCTAACGAAGCCCCACCCTAGCTCTGGGGATAAAAGGCAGGGGGCAGAGATGAATAGATATGGTAGACAATATTCATCTCCCTGCCGGACAGACTTGTTAGCCTGAGAGAGAAACTTTTTTCCTGGGCTGCTGGTACTCCTAATCAAGGAATCTTTTGTGTTCACATTAGAGGGTTTGTCGTGTTTGGGGAGCTGGGTCAGAACAAGGTAGGCCTCGACTTACAATCATTCATTTAGCGACTGTTCGAAGTTACAACTGGAAAAAGAGATGTATGACCCAGTGGTGAAATTCAATTTTTTTTTACTACCGGTTCTGTGGGTGTGGCTTGGTGGGCGTGGCTTGGTGGGTGTGACAGGGGAAGGATACTGCAAAATCTCCACTCCCACCCCACTCTGGGGCCAGCCAGCGGTGGTATTTGCCAGTTCTCTGAACTGCTCAAAATTTCCGCTACCGGTTCGCCAGAACCTGTGAGAACCTGCTGGATTTCACCCCTGGTATAACCAGTCCTCACACTTATGACCACCGCAGCATCCCCCAAGGTCATGTGATCAGAATTCAGGCCATTGACAACCAGCATGTATTTACAATGGTCACAGGTCCTGGGATCATGTGATCAGCATTTGTGGCCTTCCCGGCTGGCTTCTGACAAGCCAAGTCAATAGGGCACCTGGGTTAGTTTAACAACTACATGATTCACTTAACCACTGTGGTTGTAAGGAAGGTTGTAAACGTTGACTTAACTTACTTTAACTTACTAACTGTCTTGCTTAGCAATGGAAATTTTGAGCTCAATGATGGTTGTAAGTCAAGTGCTGTGTGTACCTCTATGCTGGGTCCCCAACATGGAATGGATACTGATGAAGGAATTCACCCTGTCATCATATGGCTATAATCGGAGAAATCTCATTGCACTAAAGGATCATCAGAACGGGGATTTACATTCACATATTCCTCTGTCTCACCTCGGTGCAGGTGGCTAGATTCCGCGCAGCAGCACTGTGGATTCATCGTCAAACAGGTGATTAATCCATGACAGCTATTTTAGGCAATTAGAATGCAGAAAATCCTTTTGCATTATCACTCTCTTGCATTTTAGTATTTAAACACAATGGGCCTCACGGTTGAAGGATTGATATCATATCAATAGTTAAGCCAGGCTGTGTTTTGTTCATGTGCAACGGGCAGATTGGCGGCCAAATTGTGGTTTTAATTTTGCTTTTATTTGTTATTTATTCTTTTGTTCTAGAATTTTTAACTGGATATTCCTTGAGTGTTTTTAACTTGCTGTGGTCTTTGACTGTAATAAACATTGACTTGACTTGAGTTGACTTGAGTTGAGTTGTCTTACCCTCTGCAATCCTTTTTTCCCCCTGGTCAGTTTTCACTAAACCCTCCAGTAAATTATAGGGCCATCTAGGTACATTTTAAATTGCATGTGATGAACAAATGAAAAATACCTAAAGGAACGAACTGATTATAAATATTTCCTTTTCTCTGTCTACTTGAGTTTTGTGGTGTGTGTATATATGTGTGTGTATGTGTGTATAAATACATATATATATACATACACACACACACACACACACACACACACACACACACACATATATATATATGTTTTCTGAGGTTTTCGTGGGTATTTGTATGTAGGTCTTTGGTTATTCGGGTTTTCTCCCGCGTAAAATTGAAAGTGTCTTGGCAACGTTTTGACAAAGTCTCATTCATCATCTTCAGGCTGATGTTCTCGGCTTCATGCTCCTGGAAGCATGAAGCACGAATTGCTCCTGGAAGCACGAAGCCGAGAACACCAGCCTGAAGAGGACGAATGAGACTTCGTCGAAACGTTGCCAAGACACTTCCAATTTGCTCCTGGAAGCACGAAGCCGAGAACACCAGCCTGAAGATGACAAATGAGACTTCGTCGAAACATTGCCAAGACACTTCCAATTTTACGCGGGAGAAAACCCGAATAACCAAAGACCTACACACACACACACACACACACACACACACACACACACACATATACCCAGATATCTATTCTATACATACACCATTTATTAGTGTTACCCTAATCATAAATACAATTATCCTTGAATACTCTGTTGCAAGAACCAATAATCTAGGCCTCAGCAGAGATTCCAAAATTGTTTAACTTTTCTCTAGAAGAAATATTAAAATACTATTACCACATCAATGAAAGGGAAAGACAAGAAGATAATAAAGTTATGTTAAACCTCCCTGCATGTGCTCATGTGTGAAACAGTTATGTCTGGTCACATAATTGCAATGGTTCTCAGAAATATTTCATATTTTATAATGAACATTAAAAGAGTTTGTGGATCATTACTTTATACGAGTTTCAAAGTTATTACATAAAACCCAACAGGAATAATGATAAATCATTGAATCCTTCGGTCTAGCCTTGGTAAACAGGAAAGCTGAACTATCACAGAGTTGGCAGACAAATTTCACATCAGTAGGTAAGCCATGTATCCAGGCGAGGAGAACAAAATGGAAGCATATAGCCATGGGAAACATTTTTGTCTTTCCTATGACATTTGAATCTGAAATTAATTTGGGGCTAATTTCGTCCTATCAAACACGCTGCAGACCAGCCATTAATAGAACAGCCATGAAATCCTTGGAAAAGTTATGCCAATGTGTCTATACCGATAAAAATCAGAATCGTGCAGGCCTTGGTATTCTCTGTGACGCTCTACAGAATCAAAAGTTGGACTTGAAAGAAGCAGAATAGGAAAAGTAGTGACGCCTTTGAACTTTGGAGTAAGAGAAGAATCTTGAGAATACCATGGGTGACCAAGAAAACAGATGGATCCCCAGAAGGCAATTGGACTTTCTTGGGGTTGTTGTGGCCCGCCAGCAGCCAGCGGAGCTGGTGGCAGAGTCTATACAGTGAGGAGGTTGGGGAGGAACATGGGCCAGTCCTGGAGTCTGAGGAAGGCTCTGATGAGTGCTCTGCATCAGAGGCAGAGAGGGGACCAGAGCCATCTGATAGTTATCAGCTGCCTTTGGAGTCGGATATCAGTGGGGCAGAAGAACAGCTGGAGCCTGTTCCCAATGTGCGCATGTGCAGAGCTGCCAGGAGAAGGGAACAGCTAAGGAACGAGGGCCGACTCGGGAGTAAAGGCAAAGGTGGACAGTGAATGGCCCCTTCCATAGGGAATAAAGAGGAGCGAAGGGGAGGGCAGTTTGCAGGAGACAATTAGTTCAATTCATGAGGGTGAAGATCTGTTCCTGACTTCTGGCCAAGTAATTGCTGCTAGAACCTGGCGTTTGGAAGATATCGGCCTGGCAACTCTCCAAGCCTGATAAAGGTCTGTAGTTGTGAAGTCTCATGAAAGACTGTTGGCCAGGACTTTGCTGGAGAGGAATTTCCCTTTAACCTAAATAAAAGAGGTTTTACCGGGACAAGGAGTCTGCTTCATGATCTTGGGAGGCCTAGGTCAGAACAGGTTAGGTTCTCATCTGGGAAGATTCTTCAGTTCTAAATTAGAACTGAAGAAACTTCTTGGATAGGAAGCAAAATGTTTTCAAAGAAAAGACCAAAAAAATCCAGTTGCCTTTTTTGGGGAAAAAAACAACAATCCACTTTTGGGACAACCATCACCTGGATGATTGAGAATCTCAATAGACATACAAATAGATGGATATCATTGGGGAAAAAAAATATCAGTTCAGAGTTTTCACTTGGGGCATTAATGACCAGATTCAAGTTTTTCTGCATTGGACACATTATGCAAAGACCTAGTGCACTGGAAAAGGCTTGAAAGCTGAGAAAAGTGGAAGAAAAGAGAAGAATAGAATGGTTAGCAAAAGATGGATGGACTCAGTTACAGAGACTATTAATGCACCATTAGTTGAAAGATCAGATTATGAATATATTTTCATCCGGAGTTCTTCTGGAGAACATCAACTTGAAGAATCTTGCTTAGAGCCGTCTTCCCTAAATAAAGATTATGTCAGGAAACACTGATCTTCCCGTATTTGAGTTTAATTTGTAGCAAGTGGCCCATAGTGTCTTGTCCCAATCCTTCCCCACCCCCAATGTTTAAAACATTTATCAAAACATTGGCAGAAAAAAGATGAGTTGGAATAAGCAGTTCAATCATTCAATAGAAGAGAATAGTTCAGGTTAAATTGTTTCATTACCTGACTAGCTAACATCCTCGGTACTGGTGTGGTTTAACACCAGTCAAAGAACTACAAAGGAAAAAAATAACACACACACACACACACACACACACACACACACACCCCCAACACAGTAGCGTAAGCTGTATGGAAACGGGGAGCAATCCCCACATTCACCAGCAAAAGGCATTGTGTTGAAATTTTGAAAAAGAAACACACAATGTACTAACCAACATTATGTACTTGACAGAATTAATATGATTTTTTTTGTCTTCCTATTATAGTTAACAGGCAGTGTTTTAATGAAGAAATGATTGTTTGTGTCAGAGATAAATGTAATTCTAGATGGGTTCCATGAAAATTGTAAATTGTTCCTTACACTATGAGCCCATTGCATTCTGTGTAGAAAAAAAACTTCTCAAAGAATTGTTGCTTTCTTTTTTGTAAGAGAAACCAAACTCAAAATTCTACTTCCCCAAAAAGAAATTGGATAAAATATTGGGATATACATTTCTAAATATTTACCACAGCCAATAATCGGTGGGCATCCCTAATGCAGAAACCATATGGGTTGAGAGGTTTTCTGGAACAGTTAGCTATTTAAGATGTTTAGGAAGGAGTCAGGTTTTATGTTGTTATTCGACTATTATACTATGGTTTAAAAAAAGCTGATGTTTCACCATAATAATAATAATATTATAAAAGTATTCATAAAATCAGCAGGAACAGCTAACTGCCTTCTGCAGATTAAGTAACAAAAGCGGATGTTGAAAGATTTTTAATTGTAGCAAGAGAAGGAGAAGAGAGGGAATCAGGGAGAAAGAGAAGGAGGAGCAGAAAATGAATGAAGAAAAGGGAGGAGGAGGAGGAGATGGAGTCAGAAAGAAAGAGAAAGGGGAAGAAGAATGAAAAAAGGGAGGAGGAGGAAGAAGAGATGGGGTCAGGGAGAAAGAGAAGAGGGAGAAGGAGAATGAAGGGAGAAGCAGTCAGAAAAAAAGAGAAAGAGGAGAAAAAGAATGAAGAAAAGGATGGAGGAGGAGGAGGAGGAGATTGGCTCCAGAGAATATCAAGTAGAGGATTTGCCAAGGATCAAACACCAGCAGAGGGCCTACCATTCCAACAATGATTCCTCTTCCCTTATTCTCTCCACAATAAGATCTTTTTCTATATCCCAGTTTCCACACTGGGCCTGCCCTCTGTGGTAGAATATAGAATAGAATAGAATAACAGAGTTGGAAGGGACCTTGGAGATCTTCTAGTCCAACCCCCTGCTTAGGCAGGAAACCCTACACCACTTCACAAAAATGGTTATCCAACATCTTAAAAACTTCCAGTGTTGGAACATTCACAACTTCTGGAGGCAAGTTGTTCCACATATTTTCTGGCTTTCAGAAAGTTTTCCTAAATTCAAAATAATTTACATTCAGTTCCTGGGCAAATATATTTGCAATTTAAAAAAAAGCTATTTGGGAAAAGAAACGTAGTCTGACTGCCACTCCCAAGTGAGAATAATTAAGAACTTCAGTCTACCAGGCAGTCAGGCGAATGCCACTATTGTAGATCTGCCACTGAATATACACAGAAATTGGTGCTTCCACAGGGATGTCCAAAACAGCAATTCTCACAATGTTGTGGTGTGATTTCTGCTTCAATGACACATAGAAAAAGACAAATATTAAGGAAGTGTGTCTAATAACAAAAAGGACACAAAATGGTTTTATAATGGAATGGACAAAAACAATACACTTTGGGGGGGGCAATGTAAATGAAAATATCAGTACATGATACACAAACACAAAAGACACAAAATGGTTTTATAATGGAGTGGGTTAATGGTATTAAACAATACACTTTAGGGGGGAAAATGTAAATGAAAATATGAGACACAAACACAAAAATGCATGGGGTTATTTCTGCCAAACTCACAAACTGCAAAGCGAGATAGACCTGACAATCTTTAAGGAGAAAATTTTTAAACAAAAATGAAATGGAAAAGGATTGCTTTTTTTTTAATCGAAGATATGATGGGCATAAGCAAAACAGACCAAAACTCCAATTGGGAAAAAAAAAGTTTCCTCTAAATTTTACTTTAGAAATGTAACAACAACAACAACAACAACAATAATAATATAATCACTTTATTGTCATTGTACCGGTATACACAGTATACCCATACAACGAAATTCACTTAACTTAGAAATGTAGAGGAGGAGGAGGAGGAGGAGGAAGAGGAGGAGGAGGAGGAGAAGGAGAAGGAGAAGGAGAAGGAGAAGGAGAAGGAGAAGGAG
>WNWU01018914.1:3095-25469 GCA_012654045.1 Ptyas mucosa | reverse complement strand
CTTTGACTCCCCCCGCCGCCGAAAGCATCTCCCCTCCCCCACTTCCCCCCCCCCCCCCCCCCCCCCCCCCCCCCCGCCCTCAGCTCTCCCAGCAGCTGAAATTAGGATCCCTGTGGCACTCCAATTTTCAGGGGTGACCAGGTAGCAAATGATCTGGCAGTTGGGGGAGGTCAGGTGGGGCTTCCCTCCTGGTAAGGACTGGAGGCCGAGGGACCCCAATTTCCTGCCCTGGGGGGGGGAGGGACTCAACCAGGTCAGAGGATAGAGATCTGTTGCAATTGTCTTTGTCACAAGGTTTGGGGGAGGGGCCAGCCAGGCACCCCAGAGCCCTCCAAGGGAGATCTCCCCCCTCCTCGCTCCCCAGTTCACCAAGGGGTCACCGGGCAGCCTCCCCACCTGCCTCTGGCACTAACCTCTCTGTGTCCACGGGCTGCTGGCCCCTTTCCAAGGGAGGGGGTTCCTCCTGCATCCCTCCCCCATTGCCCCACCAACCCACCCACGCACAGATAGGTGAGTGCCCAGATGGCCCATGTGCCTGTGCTTCTCCCTGGCCCCACCCCCCACATGGCATGCTGTTGGCAGACAAGACGAGAGATGGAAGGAATGGTGGCCATGATGGGGGGCAGCAGTGTGGGGGGGGTGACATGCTGGGCACAGCAACAGAGGACCCCTTAGCGCAACCTCTGAACACCCCGCCCCCACCAGCAGGAGATGTTGGACCACGGGGGGCGGAAACAGGGCCCATCCCAGCCGAGGGAATATGGGGGGGCTGGAGAAGCAGTGCCTGCAAGACCCACCTGGTCTGCCCCACATGGATGGCGGGGTCCCCTGGTCCCTCAAGTGACAAAACCGGGGCCACACAGAGTTACCTGGTAAACAGCTAGGATGAAACGGAGAAAACACAGGGGGTCAGGGGGGCCCGGGGCGGCCGCAGCGCCGCAGAGAAGGTAGGCAGTCGGGGGGGCTGCTGTGGGGCAACTTTCCAGACCCACGGAGACACAACCTCCACCCACAGGCATCAGGTGCGCTTCTCAGGTCTGGCCAGAGCCTCTGGGTCTGGGGAGCCCCCCCTCCACCCAACCACAGGGGCCTTGGTGGCCCATGTTCACCCAGGGGCCTAGGTGGCGTTCTGGCCAGGGGGCCAAGGGGAACGAGGGGAGCTGCCCTGCCCCCTTCCATCTGTGCTGTACCCAGGACCTCCTGCGACCTCCTTTGCTGCTGTCTCCAGGCACCCTGTCCATTTCCTCCACCCACCCAGCTGCCCCACAGCCCTCTCGGGAAGGCAGGGCTGGGCACTAAGAAGGCAAGGAGCTCCAATCCCACTGCTAGGGGCCCCTGTTCCTGACGCTACCAACCCCACGGGCAGAGAACAGCAGCCACATCCAGGGGAGCAAGCGGAGGAGGGGAGAGACGCGGACGGGGGGAGGGCAGATGGTGGATGGAGACATGGGAAAGGACAATGACATTGTAATTTCCACCTGAGCGTCGAGCAGCCGCTTCCGCGTTTCGGAGGTGTCGAGGGCGGCCGAGTGATCCCTGCGCAGCTCCTCCTCCACTAGCATCAACCTGCAGGGACAAGCTTCACTGGAGTCAATCCGGGCCCCCCCACCCGGCAGGCAGGCGGCGGGAGCCGGGGCCGCCAGCAGCTGCGGGAACGGGGGCTCCCAAAAGCGGCGGGGCCCCAGAGACCGCTGCTGGGGCCCCGCCGGTGAGGAGCACCCCTTCCCACATGCCCCCCCGGCTCCCCGGGCCCCGCACACACCCCCCCCCCCCGTTGCCAGTGCCCCCACCCACCCACAGGATGAAGAAACCAGGGGGAACCCTCCCTGATGTTCCCGGCCCCCCTTGGCAGCCCCGCCCTGCAGCTCACCTGCCGATGATGCTCTTGATCTGCGAGTCCTTCTCCACTTGCTGCTGCCGGAGGCGCTTCTCACTCTGCTCCAGGCGCTGCTGGTACTGCTGCAGTATCTTTCCAGTCTGCTCCTCCTGGCTCAGCAGGCGCCTCTCGTACTCCTCCAGTTTCCGGTTGGACATGTGCAGGCGCTCCTTCAGCGAGTGGATCTCCTCCTCATACTCCTTCACCTGCAACGGGGTGGGGGGGGTGGAAAGAAGCCTCAGGCAGGGAAGCCCTGCGGCACCCGGGCCTATGGCCCCTGCCTCTTCCCAGCCCAAGGGGGGGGGGCGCCCCAGAGGGAGGCTCACGCGGTCCAGCCGACTCTCATCCATGGACTTGGAGTATTCCTTCAGCTTGAACTCCTCCCGCTCGATGTGGGAGCTCTCGATGTCCGCCGAGAGGTGGGGCATGTTGGAGACCCAGGCCACAGTCCGCTCCGAGGCCGGCAGTATGGGGTTCAGCGTGGAGGGCGTGTGCGAGGTCTGGCAGGTTGGAGGAGGGATGAGGTCAGTGCACACTCCCCCCGAGTCTTCCAAATGGCAATGTGCCAAAAAAAGAAAAAAACCATCGGCCTTGCGGGGGGGCACACCAGGAAGAGAGAGAGAGGTGGGCAACAAGAAGCCATGTACCACCAACACCGGGCCACAGATTTCCTGGGCCACCAGTGCTCGGTTTGGGACACCCTTTTTTGGTCCCTAGCCCAACACGGACCAGGGAGAAGTGGTGGGGCCTAGGGTGGGGGTACCCAGGGCCCCCTTTTCCTTGGTTTTCCAGCTCCCTTCCTCCCCGCCAGTCCACTATTTACATTCCCTTCTTCCTTCTCAGGAATTGCAACCAACTGAAATGTTCAATACCCCAAGAGGATTAGACCATCATCACTATTATCAGTGGAGATCGGTTTGAGTTGGGGTCACAACCGGTTGGACCTCAGAGCCCAAGCTCTGCTCAGATTTCCTTGCATAAGGATCTGTGGAGGAGCTGCTCTTGGTGGGCCCGGGTTGCCAAGGAGGGTCCACCTTTCCCCAGATTGCCTAAGGCAGGGGGGGGGGCACAGGGGAGGGCCGTCCTCCAGCCAAGATCTTCTGCTCAAGGAAATCTCAAAGCAAACCACTCTAGATACTTCCCTAAGAAGCTGATTGGTATCCCCCCACACACACCTCATTTTGGAGACAGTAAACTCTCTTGCCCTTTCCAAATTTCAAAATGCCATCTTTTGTGATGCCAGAGAATCTCAGGTTGAGAAAATTGTGTTCTTTTCCTTTCCTCCAGCATGTCTGCAGTGTCAGGGATTTATTTGATTGATTGATTGATTTCATTTCTGTAGCCACCCATCTCATTCCTGACAAAATCCCGGAGGCTTTCAAATCCCTGCTTGAAAATCCCAAGCAGGGATTTTCAAGCAGGGGGGTCACTCTGGTGCTCAGTCTGAACTCGGATGAAAGGGCCCCGGGCCCAAGCCTGGAGGGCCCCACGGGGCCTCTCCTCACCAACCCTTCACTGCTGCTGCCTCTCTGAGAGAGAAGGAACAGCCACGCTTCTGGGGGGAGGGGGGGCTTTTTGGAGGGTCAGGGTTAATGCTGGGCCCCCTGCAGTTCAGTTTGTGTCTCCCCGTTGAGCAAGGACTGCAAGCGTCCGCATGAATGTGGACGTCCTCCTTGGCTCCTGGGCAGGGCAGGAGTTATAGCAATAAGCACCTACCTACCTACCGCTTCACAGTATTACAGCCCTCTCTAAGTGTTTTACAGAGTCAGCATCTTGCCTGCAACAATCCAAGTCCTCTTTTTACCGACCTTGGAAGGATGGAAAGCTGAGTCAACCCTGATCCAGTCAGGATCGAACTGATGGCAGTGGGAATGCAGAGTTTCCCTGCCATCCTGCATTCTAGCCACTGCGCCACCAGGGCTTAGGTTGCCCAAGCAGGGCTCCTATAGAAGTGATGGGCACACTTTCTCTACAAGCTCCCTCCCTCCCTCCTCCCTGTCCGGGGAGGGAGGGGGCTGTCAGGAGGAGGGGGAGATGATGAATGGCTATTGGCAGAGTTGCTAAGAGTCAGTCCAGGGTCAGCTGCTAACATCCAGCCACAACGGCACCGATTCCTTTTGGGTCCAGCTCTCGGTACTTGAAGCCAAATTGTGGCCAGTTGGGGGATGATCCCTGCAGCTGTCACCATCGGGGTAAGGGCTGAAGATTCCCCCAGAAGCAGTAAGTCCTCCCATGGGCAAGAGCGTAGCCCAAGTCTGTCCACCTCTTCAGGCTTGGGTCCTTTTCTGACCCCTCACTCGAGGGGAAAAGACAGCAAGTCCTGCCCCCCACCACCACCCGAGCTCCCCCAGGCTCCCTGCACTGCCCCAAGCCTTCTCCCGGGGTTGCCTCCAGTTGCTGCCAGCGTTTCACTTGGGATCGGCTGGGAGCAGCAGGTGGAGACCCGGGGCAGCTGGAGCTTCACACGGATTAGGGATGACTCCGTCCTTCTTTCTTTTCTTTTCATGTTCTGGATGCAAACTGGTCCCAAAAAGAGGGCAGTGGGCGTATGTCACGCAGACAGTCTCAAGGAGGGCTGTAACGTCACCGTGGCTGCCGGAGGGAGTGCAAAGGCCTGCCAGCCAGACACAAAGCCAACCGCAGCAGAGGATGGACATCGGGGAGGACAGGAACAAAACCGGGGGGAAAGGCGTATGTCTCAGAGAAGATTCCCTACTCCTGGCAAAGGGGGAGGGAGAGAAGTTCCAGAAACAGCCACATGGTTTCACTAGGCAGACCAAGGTGCCTTGGAGGGTTGCTTTGACCGATTCTGGATTACCCAACTAGCATGGAAGGTGGTTGCCGAAGTTCAAACCGTTCCCATTTGCTGGTTTTGCTGCCAACCAATGTTTCTCTACACCAGAGTATCACCCTTCGGGATGGTCCAACTTTTCCCCGACTGGCAGAGCAATCCCACCGGGGGCGCAGAGGTGGAGCCCAGCAGGAAGACCAGGCCGGTGCCGCCCTCCTCCATTCCCAGCCTCGGCTTCTCCAGCACAAGGCAGCCTGCCAGTCACTCTGCCAATCCAAAGAGCTGGTCTGAAGCCAGGCAGAGGGTGGGCGCCACACCCTCTTCATTCTGGAAGGAGTGGGCTGCAGCTGCGCCTGTCCCTGGACACTGGGTGCGCCTAGCCCTGGCTGTGGTCACAATGGCCCCGGGGGACAAAGAGGGCAGCAACCCACAGGTGGTTGCTTCCTGGACCATCCCACGTCCTCTGAACCAGGAACGCCACTCGATTTGGCAGTGCCAACACTCATGGTCGTGGCGATCGCCTGCAGCAAAATCTGTCCCGTGACTCCAATACATCGACACTGCGGCTTTTTGACAGGATGTGCTCTCCTTCTCCATCCACACCGAGAGAAAGGCTGCTACTCCCACGCTACTGTGGGGGGAGGAAGGGGGCAGCGAGAGGCTTTGCGGGATCCAATCTGAGTCAATCACGGGGGACAAATGTTTATTCTTCCAAGCTTTCAGGCTCTCTCCAGAATATGTGCACTGGGCTGTTCTACGTGTTGTGTTTATATGGTGCCTGGTCGCATGTAGCTTTTAGTTGTCAATGAGGGTGCTGATGCCTGACTGTTGTCTCTGATTGTTGTTTCCTTGTCCTGCTGCTCCCTCAGTTCCTAAGTATCTGATAAGCTAAATCTAACAGTTTTATACATTGGCAAGAAAAACCAACTGTATAGCTGCAGATTAGGTGAAACCTGGCTCAATAGCAGCAACTGTGAGAGGGATCTTGGCATCCTAGTGGACAATCACTTAAATATGTGCCAGGAATGTGCAGAGGTAGCCAAAAATGCCAATGCAATCCTAGGCTGCATTAATAGAGGGATAGAATCAAGGTCACATGAAGCGCTAATATCACTCTAGAATGCCTTGGTAGGACCACACTATAAAAAAAGATGTTGACACTCTGGAAAGAGTACAGAGAATTAGAGGCCTAGAGGCTAAAACACATGAAGAACAGTTGCAGGAATCGGGTATGTCTAGTCTAACGAAGAGAAGGACTAGAGCAGAAAGATCAGCAGTTTGGCGGTTCGAATCCCTAGTACAGGTCTCCTGGGTGAGCAGGGGGTTGGACTAGATGACCTCCAAGGTCCCTTCCAACACTTTACTGAGTTGGGTCCCAGCCAGTAGCCTGGCTTTCCTGCACAAGGAGCGGGGCCGTGGGGAAGCATTGGCTTCCCTGGGAGGCCTCCGGGAGGAAGTCCTGCCCTCCCTGGGAATTAAGGAGTCTCCTAGCTCCTTGAAGGCGATGGGTGGAGAGTCCTTTGGGCAAATGAGGTAGCGCCTCCCTTCTCCGAAAGGACCCCTCCTCTCCTCCCTTGCACTGCAAAGCAGATGCAAGAGAAAAAGAGCTGGGCTGCCTTGAATTTATTTCTTTAAACCTTCCGTGGTTCAGTAACTTCTCTCCATAAAGTCATCAGGAAAAGAAGCAAAAGGTGCCAAATTGTCAGTTTCTCAACTGATCACAAAATCCGTTTTGAAACCTTCCCTAAATCTCAGTGCTCAGAAATATTAGCTGTTCCCTTCCTGCCTATGGGCCCCTCAGCCAGGAGCCGATCGAAGGAACCACAAGCCCAGTGGGATACTTGAGCTCCAGCCGCTGCCGGCAGCTGCTTGGGTCACTCACCTGCTTGGTGATGGATGGCTTGAGGGCGGAAGGCGCCTCCTTGGTGACCGACTGCTGGCGGCCGTGGGTGGGGGCGTAGGTGGGCTCCGGCTGCAGGAGGTTTCCGCTGGAGGGCCGAGGCTTCTGAGCCGCAGAGACCGTAAGCTGCTGGGACTTGCCCCGCTGCAGGGGGGGCTGCGGCTGAGGGGCGGGGGCCGAGCGCTGGGGCTGGGGGCCAATGGTGATCTGGGGCGGGGAGAGCATGTTCTGGAGGTTCTCCTGCAGGGACAGCTGGCGCTTGGTGAACTCTGAGCCCTGGCGCGTGAACTCGTCGCTGTAGCTGTGGCTGTGAATGATGTGCTTGCTGGCCGAGAGGTCCTCGCTCTTGCTGTAACCATGGAAGGGGGCGAAGGTATCAGCGGGGTTGCCCTCCGCTGGCCGGTGCGGATGGGAGACATGGAGCGGGCCGCCAGCTGGCCCATCAGAGGCCATATGGAAGAGGGGGTTCTGGAAGGAGAGGGGGATGCGAAGCTGCTGTGCAGAGGAGGGGCCGCCCCCATCAGTGGTGACGCCCATCTGGCTCAGCCGCAGGCCGGCCGCGATGCTGGAGCCGCTGCCCTGGGAGAGCCGGCTGGGCCGCAGACCCAGGCCGGCGGTGATGGAGGCCTGGCTGCTGTTGAGCAGGTCGCCTACGCTGTGCAGGTTGGAGACGCTGTTCATGCGGCTGTCCTGCAGGTCCAGCATGGAGACACTCTTGTTGACGCTCAGCACCTTCTGGTCTGGCTCGGTGATGTCCGAGCTGCTGGTGCAGTAGGCGGGGGAGGAGCGGGCCAGGGGCGGCCGCGGCACGAAGAACATGTCTTTTGACCCCTTCTCCTTGGTCGGGGAGGGCAAGCGTGTCATGTCGATGGAGCTGCGGAGGAAGGCAGCATGGAGAACTGATAAGGGCAGGAGGGAGCAGAGTCTGCCAAGAGGTGGGGTGGCAGGGCAACCCCAAGGGGCTCCCCACCTCCTCTGCCAACATGTGCAGGAGACCAGTCAAGGAACAAGGGGCAATAGAGCCAGGCCACTTGGAGGGCAGAGGGACTGTCCCCTGTACCCAGAGGGAAGGAAACTTCTATGCAGGACCCCAGCCTCCTGTAGACCACATCCCACAGCCCTTACCTGTTCATGGCTCGCATCATGTAGGGTTGCATGTCAACTGAGCTGTGGGGAGAAATCCAGAATAAGCCCATGCCACGGGCATGTTCACACCTCAAAATCTCCCACAGGTGGCTTAGGGAAGTCGTCCTCTGGTCCTCTGTGGGCTCTTGGCCTTACTCCTGAGGAAACCCAGCAGAGGCCTAGACCAGAGCCCATCTTGGGTGGAACTCACAGCTAGATGTCCACCTGCTTCCTGTCCTCCAATGCCCCCCACCCCATCCCAGGCCTGACCTGTTGAGGTCGCGCATCATGTACGAGGACTGCACGTCGGTCGAGGGCCCGCGGAGGATGACCGGCTTGGCCTGGAGCCGCTCGCCCTGGTGGCTGGGCTGCCGCTGGATGTGGGGGTTCCTGAGAGCGAGGCTGATTTCGTTCAGCAGACGGGGCAGCGGGCCCAGCTTGATGAGGGCTTCCTACGTGGGGAGGAAACAGCAGCTGGGCGCTCAACACCACTGCCAGCAAGTAGACAGGTGCAGCCCCTCCTCCTCTGGCCCCACCACCTCCCGGCAGGCACCTTGCTGAGCTGGGGCAGGACCTCCCAGAGCAGAGCATGCAGCGTGGAGAGCTCCCGGCCGAGGTCGATGTAGCCCTCGAAGCTGCTGCTGTTGGTGAGGGTGTCCAGGTTGGAGATCTCATACAGGAACTGCTGCATGCTGGCCCACTCCAGCTCCAGAAACTCGTTCATAAACGCCATGTACTCCTCCTTGCTGCCGAACCTGCCGCAACAATCACGTTTTTCGTCACTTGCAGCGTTACTCGAGTTGGGGCCCCTCCATTTGCCAACCCAGCCCTCCCCCAAGTGCCCAGCACACCCTGAAACACAAAACACAGCAACAGCCATGTAGCCACCCATCGCTTTGTGCAATGTCAGCCTGTCACCCCCTCCAGCCCCTGCGGGGGGGGGGACCGGGCTTTGCCACCAAGGTAGCGGTCAGCAAGCAGCACACCAAGAAAGAAGGGCCAGGGGTATTTTGAAAGAAATACATGGCCCCATGCATATTTGGGGCACTTGCATGGACTGAACCCCTCCATTCCATCCCCTCCACCTTGTGGAATGCAGCCTGAACGATAAGGGTCCCCTGAGGCCATCCATTCCACTTCTGCTCCCATCTATCTGGGGCTTCGCTTCCTCTGCCGGACTCCATTTGCCCACACCTTCAGCTGGAGTCCACCTCCCTGTGACCTTGATTCATGGCCATCCCCAGGACAGGGTGGATCAGCCTTGACCATTGCCTATATCATCCTTGCAGGCATTTCAAGAGGGGAACCAGGTCCCCCTCTCAGTCCCTTCTCTGCCTCCATCCGTTCCCTTCCTTGCACTTGACTTTCAGAGGGACCTGGTTGCCTTCTGGGTCTTGAGAGACCCCTCCCCACAGGGCCGGGGCCACAAAAACCAGGCTCTTGGCTGGAGCCAGAGACGGAAGGAGCCTGGCCACTCTGCAAAAAGGGGCTCTCCCCCAGAGCGCTGCCCTGAAGCTCTGCATGGGGCGGATGGTGGAAAACTCATTCCCACCACCTCGGATGTATCTGGCCCAGCTGGCTTGTGCCCCCCTGGCACTCACTGCCTCCTGACCTCCTCCACACTCACTTGGTGAAGTTGGCCAGGTTCTGGATGACCTTGGCGATGAGGGTGAGGGTGCGGGACGTCTGTTCGTCTGGGTACTCCTGCAGGAGGCCGAAGAGGCTGGGGGACATGACAGCTGGACATAGGAAGCGCAGGAAGAGGGAGGCGCTGATGAGGCGGTCGGCGATGTCTTCCCGGCCCCTCTCGGCACAGCGCAGCCGCCACGATGCAAAGACCTCCTTCAGCTCCCGGGGGAACACGCTGGGGTGGGGGGAGAGAACAGGATCACTGCCTGCCCCCACTGCAGATATGCAGGGAAAGGGAGAGGTGGGGATAAGGAACCAGCCCTGCACTGACCAGTGGGAGTTGACCACTTTGCAGAGGGCCAGTTCGCAGCACATGCGGAGGTTGGCCTGGTGGTCTGCCAAGGTGGAGGCCGAGCACTTCATGGGGTCCACCTCGCAGTTCTCCTCAGACTCGTACAAAGCTCGGATGAACTCACCTGGGGGGGGGAAGGCAGATCAAACAGAGGATGGGACCGGCAGCTCCCCCCTCAAGCACCCACTGGCTCAGCCCCACACAAAGCAGCCAGTGAAGTAGGGAGGAGCCCCCCTCCGTGTTCAGGGGAGCTGCAAGGAGGCAGGGTGAAGAACTCGTTGGCTCTCCTCCAGATGCCAGGCCCTGCTCTAGAACAGGAGTGGAGCCAGGAAAAAGAACAAAATCTAACCCAAATTTCTGTGATTACATCTCCCTGTCCACCCAGGGTGGGTCCTTCTCCCCCACCCCCAGTGCCCTCCCTCCTCCGGTGCCCCTACCAATTGCATCCTTGAGGTATTTTTGTCCAATCAGCTTGAGATACTCCTCTATGGCTTTGGTGGCCAGCGTGTTCTCCCGGAAAATGAGGTGTTCGCGGTCCATGAAGCGGTCCACTTCCGTCATGGCCATGTCAGACAGAAAGTCCTGCCAGGAAGGGGCGGGAGAGAAGCTGCAGGAGCTGTGCTGCCCCTGGGGCTCCCGGACCCCTTCCCTACGGGGCCCTGCTCGCCTCCCCCACCCCACTCCCAGAGCATACCTTGGCCTTGCCAGTGCTCTGGAGGATGTGCACCAGGGCGCAGGCCACCTCCTCCTTGCTCTTGACACTCAGGACAGGTTCCAGCACAGCGCACAGCATGCGGTAGTTGTTGGTGACATACTCAGCAAACTCCTTGTAGAGTTCCATGGGCAGGATACTCATGGCCTGGAAGCGGCTCTTGACCCGGATGGCCGGGCAGCCAGCCTTGCTCTTGCTGGCGCTGGGCTGGCTGAGTGGGTACCACTGCTCGGCGAAATGGCGCCCGGTGACGCTTGCGATGGGGATGCTGACCATGCCCATGTAGTTGCTCTTGTCCTTCTTGCGCTTCTTGTCTGTGTCCTTATAGAGGTGCAGCCGGATGGTGCGCACGGCTGGCAGGTTGTTGAACTCGAAGTGCTCCCCCCAGAAGACGTTGTCCGTGCGCATCTTGCTGGTGGTGCGCGCATAGAGCATGTCGTCCAGGCACAGCTCGCAGTAGTAGCGTTTTTTGGGGGGCAGGTCCCGCGCCTCAATGATCCAGAGCTTCAGCACATTGTCCACCCGCCGGCTATTGTCCTGCACAAAGAGGAGGAGGAGGCCAAGCCTGGAGGAGGTGCTCAGCTGGTGCTCTGAAACAAGGGTCTCCAACCTTGGCCACTTTAAGACTGGTGGACTTCAACTCCCAAAATTCCCCAGCCAGCTATGCTGCTCAATGTATGGGTTGTGCTGGCTGGGGAGTTCAGGAGTTGAAGTCCACCAGTCTTAAAGTGGCCAAGGTTGGAGACCCTACTCCAGCAAAGTAACACAGGCAGGCAGGAGGGCTCTCCTTCCCTCTGGAGCCCCTCCCTCTCTTCCCATGCCCACAGGATGTTTGATATACACAAGATGTCCAGACAACTCCAGCCCAGCCTTGCCCCCCCCCCCCAAACTCTCTCAGCACCCCCAAGCCAACACCCCCTCCCAGTCTGGCCTCACCCTGCTATGCACACCTTGCCAACCCCTTCCCCCTCCAGTGCAGGACTGGGGCCCTCTGCCCAAAGAGATGAGCTCTCTATGGTGCAGGAGGAAGCATCTCCCCAGCAAGCACATCTCTATCATTCCCTCCAGCTTTTTAACTGAGGGAAGGATATCCATTGTAGCTCTATTAATTTTTATTCCTCTGCTTTGAGTTTGTAATTGATTTATTGCTACGTGGGAGGGACCCTATATCCTCTATCTCATAAGCAGCAGGGAGAATATCCACCATGAGGTGGGATAAAAATAGTACGAAGGAGGAACCCGGCAGGAGGATGGAGAGAAAAGGACCCAGGAACAGCTGCAGCCCAAGAGCAGCCGGAAAAATCTCCAGACAGGGAGCCTTGAGAGACTATCTAGCTCACTCTCTTGCCCACTACTATCAGAGTCCATTTTCTACTGAATCGCCTCCGGCAAAACAATCTGTGTGCTGTTGAGGGCCAACTCCCTGCTCCTGATGTTGAGGGATCTTCTCCTGATGTTGAGGAGGGGGAAACCTCTTCTAAATTAAATGCAGTGCTGCCCATCTGTTTTGGGGGAACTCCCCCCCCCCTTGTCTTCTACTGGCAGCTCTTCAGCTACTCAAAGATGGCTGTTGTGTCATCCGTCTTCTCTTCCTCAGGGAAGACACGGCAAATGCTTCCAGCCGGGTGTGCTAAAGTTTTCCCGGCATGTTGCTGGCTGTTCTCGAGACACCATCCAGTTTGCCAGTGTACCACACCCAGTGCTGGTATTCAGCCGGTTCTATCCGGGTTGGGTGAACCGGTAGCGGCGGCAGCAGGAGGCTCTGCCCACCTGCCCACACATAATCACGTCCAATTTTTGACGCTCTGCACATGCATGGAGGTGGTGCGTGTGAGCGAAGCAACCACATGCGTGCACTCACATTTGCGAACCGGTAGCGAAGGTAAGTGAATACCACCCCAGGACAGTGTCTGGAACCGGACCTCACATTCCGGGTGTGGCCTAACCCACGTGAAGGGAGAGGAGCAATTACATCTTTTAGTCTTGGCGTTTTGATTCCTGTTGTCTGTGGAGCTTCTCAGGTACGTAGGTCACGGCTGTCCCAAAGGTGCTCTTCCAAGAGGCAACTGAACTTCCTTCATTTCTTCCTTTGACTTCTGCTGACGCAGCCACGGATGGCATTGGTTTTTGTTTACCACAGCATCACACTCTTGGCTCGCGCTCCACTTGTGATCTTCCCACGTTCTTTCTGCAGATACCCCTGCCTGGCATACCAGCCTATCTTGCACTCGTGTCCTTGATTTTTCATTTGTCCCTGTTGAAATTCCTCTAGCCCCTCGTTCCAGCTTGTCAAAATCCTCCTGAATCTTGACATTCCTCTGCAGATGTGTTATTCTGCCCAGGTCAGTGCCGTCTACAACTTCAGAAGCCACACATTTTCTAACCCCCCATCCTAACTTATAAGATCACTGACCAGCACAGACAGAGCCCAGAAGAGAGCTGGGAATGCAGCACTCAACATTTCTCTGCTCCCCCAAGCTTGGCCAGAAACCCCAGGGGTTCTTCCTTGGGTGCAAGGGTTCAACCGGCTCCAGGTCCACCTAATGGACATCCAGCCCATGTTTTCTTATTTTCTCTACGAGGACCTCACGGAAGCTTCAAACATTTTGCTGAAGTCTAAGGGGTCCACACTTCCCCTTGTGGACTGGCCCAGAGAGACTTAAAGGTAAAGGTTCCCCCCTCACACATCTGTGCTAGTCGTTCCCGACTCTAGGGGGCGGCGCTCATCTTGGTTTCAAAGCCGAAGAGCCAGTGCTGTCCGAAGACGTCTCCATGGTTGTGGCCGGCATGACTCAACGCCAAAGACCCACGGAACACTGTTCCCTTCCCACCAAAGGTGGTTCCTATTTTTCTA
The DNA here is from genome assembly GCA_012654045.1 of Ptyas mucosa. Taxonomy (NCBI): domain Eukaryota; kingdom Metazoa; phylum Chordata; class Lepidosauria; order Squamata; family Colubridae; genus Ptyas; species Ptyas mucosa. The sequence goes on along the minus strand of WNWU01018914.1, from coordinate 12,230 downwards.
TTTGCATTTTTTACCTGCTTTCGAACTGCGGAAGCTGGGACAAGTCACGGGAGACTTACTCGCGATCAAAGCAGCTGGCTCCCCGCGAGCCATGCTTTCCTCTCAGAATATTATGATGTGCTATCAAGTCTCTTGGCACCACATACAGGGAGATCCATCCCCAACTTGGTCAATCAATCAATCAATCAATCGGAATGGAGCCCTCACATGAAGGTGGAGACTGAATGGACGCAATTGAGGTGCACCGTGTGGCAATAGGACGGAAATGGTTTCCTTCATTTTTTTTTTACTTCCAAGTCAGTTCTTATATCACAACCAGGAAAGAGTTCAATGTATCCCCCAAATTACCACCTTTCTGTCCTGAGGAATATCTGGGGATCATTCTGGCCTCCTTAACCCTCTTCCTTTCTTTAACTCCCCTCTCGGTCTTAGGAATCTTCATTAAACACCCAGAATCCCCTGTCCTGAAGCCCAACAGCAGGGCTCTCTCTCACGTCCTCCTCGTCTCCCTGTGGCTTTCCTTCCCGTCCTCTTTCCTCTTCGCTGGCCAGTCAAAAAAAGCCACCTGCCTCCTCCATCGCGCAGCTTTTAGCAACATCTTCTCAATTGCTGCTTCCTCTGTCTTAGCCAAGACACTCCTGATGGTGTTGGCCTCTCTGGCCACGAAGACCAGGAAATGAAGTTGGCTGGGAAGTAACAGAATAACAAACTTGAAAGGGACCCCCCCCCCTTGGAGGGACCTTGGAGGTCTTCTAGTCCAACCCCCTGCTCAGGCAGGAAACCATATACCATGTCAGACAAATGGCTGTCCAATCTCTTCTTAAAAAACTTCCAGTGTTGGAGGAGCATCCACAACTTCTAGTGGCAAGTCGTTCCACTGGTTAATAGTCCTCGCTGTCAGGCAATTTCTCCTTAGTTCCAGTTTTCTTCTCTCCTTGGTTAGTTTCCATCCATTGCTTCTTCTCCTGCCTTCTGGTGCTTTGGAGAATAAGTTGACCCCCCTCTTCTTCATGGCAGCCCCTTGAACAGTTCTTCAGATATCCCGATGGTGCGACCATTATCGGCAAAACAGAGTCCGTTCCCCTCACCCACCCACCCACCCCTCCATGAGCTCATAAACGGCCTGCTGAATACTCTGTTTCAAGGCCTCACTCAGAACAGACACCAAATGGATCACCCTTCAACCGGCACAGACTTCCTTCTAGAGGTTCGGTTCCCACCAGCTGGGGGTTCACAAGAGAAGGTGTGCCCCCCCCCCCCCCCCCCGTGATATGGTCTAGGACGGCTTCTGGTCCGTAGGGCACCACCCCTGGCACATTAATGGAGCAGCGTTTCTACTGGTACCCTGGTCACCTGCAGGGAAGATTTCACACAGGCTGGCAGTGCCCTTACCCAGGACAGGCCCAACACCTGATGTCTCCTGTCTCTGACTGGGCAGAATATCTGAGTTTTGTGAGCAGTCACTGCTGGGTGAGTTGTATGGCTACTGTCAGTCACCACAGGAGATGAGACAACATGTACTCCCAACAAGCCAAGATCTGGGGAAATAAAACACCTGTGAGTCCAACTTCTACAATTAGGAGGATAACAAACCAAACGGTTTGGCAGCATCTTGACCAGGAGAGGGCAGCACGGCTTCCTCCATAAGGCCTCTGGCCAGAACGGTAATTTTCTCATGCTAGCTTAGTGGACGGAGGGATCACCGAGGAAGTAGTTTATCTTGATTCCAACAAAGTGAATTTACGGAACTAGTGGCAGACTTTTCACTTAGAAAGTTTTCTTGGGAAGCTGTTAGAGGTCTCAAACGGCAATCGCTGAACCAAGCACAGAAGACGAGGCAGAACAGCAAGGCACCTAAGGTGGACGTTGCCAGGTATGATCTGCAGAGGAAATCTCTTACCAGTTTCAGCCACAGCCTAAGAAACGAAAGAGGGCAGGTGGGTGCAGATCCATATCTCTTGGCCAGCTGCAACGCGGATATTGTAGTTGTCTGCAGTCTTGTCAGGATGCACACGACCTCCTTCCCTTTGGGCTTCTCAAGAGGGACAAAACGCCCCTCCCCTTCCCCCATCTCCCACACTCAAAACTCCTGCCTCTGATGCTTGCAGCACCCCCCCCCCTTTCCCGGGGCGGCTGGGGGAAGAGGAGCCGGGCCTGCCCCGTGCTTCGCCAGAGTCAATCTCCCAGCCTGCCCAGCCCAGCAATTATCATGGGACAGAGAGACGAGCCCCACCCCCCCGACTGGTTCAGCTAGGGCACAGCCCTTCTGCCAATCGGTGCCAGTCACCAATTTCACTGGTTTAAGAAGAGCCCCTTGTGGCTTTTCGTGGTGAGGGTCTCTGAGCGTCTCGCAACTGGTGGATCCTTTTCATTTTCCCTCAAGAAGCTGATCTGGAGTTTTTCTGAAGATTCACTCTTGGCCCTTCGGAAATGACCTGCAGGGAGGGGCAAGCGAACGCGGCAATGGCTACCCCTAAACTCTGGACAGGCCAGAAGGGGCTGCTGGACCTGGGCACCAACCCAGCTGCTCCCAGCTTCCATCGTGTTTTTGCATCAGAACGCCAGATGTTTCATTCCCAGACTTCGCAGTGGGGAATAACTCATCCCGGATGATCACCATCCCAGTGGCGATGAGGATGAGGAAGGTACAGCTGGTGACTCAAACAGAGATCTCCCACCCCCCACTGCCCCCCCCCACCAGCCCCAGAGAGACAAGGAGAGCCAGCAGCCTCCCTCAGAGCAAGTGGGGGGGGGGGAGATGGCGAGTCTCTGGGTCCAGTCTGGAAAAACCCCCTGGAAAGCATGGCAGGCTGGGAGGGGGACAAGGAGACAGACCCTCCCCTTTAGCCCCTCCCTCAGGAAACCTGCAAGGGAAGTGTGGTAACAGGGAAGTTTCCCCCAAACCTCTGCTGGGCGGAAAGCTTTTCTCCCCGACTGTGCCCCCCCCCTCCCCGGCCAGAAAAATACAGGGCCCTCTTCCATTATGGCCGACCTCTGGACATCCTTCCTGCAGGCAGGGAAAAGCGGGTCAAACCAGGAAGAGGGGGGCGAGGAGGAGGAGGAGGTTCAGCATGGGACTTGCAAGATTGACAGCAGCCCACTCAAGCAGACCAGGTCAGGGGCAGGGATCAGGGCTGGAGCCCTTCAGGCCAGGAGCTCCAAAGCCTGACTAGGTGGCTCAGTGGCTAAGACACTGAGCCTGTCGATCAGAAAGATCAGCAGTTCGGCGGTTCAAATCCCTAGTATAGGTCTCCTGCGTGAGCAGGGGGTTGGACTAGATGATCTCCAAGGTCCCTTCCAACTCAATGTTATTATTATTGTTAAAGCGGCCAGGGAATCCCTTCCCACCAGTGGTGGGATTCAGCCGGTTCTCTCCGGATCACACAAACCGGTAGCGGCCACTGCGGGAGCCTCCGCCCACACGCCCGGAGGCAATGTGCAATTACTGCGCATGCACAGAAGGCCGTGTGGGTGCACAGAGGTGGCGCGTGTGCGCACTCACATTTGCGAACCGGTAGGGAAGGTAAGTGAAACCCCACCTCTGCTCCCCACAGCCTGGATCCCAGCCCCACACACAAAGCCAGCCCACTTAGGGATTGGGGGGGGGGCGAGAACATCTCCTGGCTTTGGAAGTTCTATTTAGCTGATGATTGAGGACAAGGAAATGGCAATGACCCACGCCTCACCACGCCAGCATGGCCGTCAGCAGCAGCCATCACAGGAGGGGATGAGGGGACCCCTTTCAGTCGATTTGGGGGTTTTCAGGAGGAGCCCAGAGGGGTCTGAGCCCCTGTAACACAAATTCATGCCAAAAACTCCTGGACTGGCCCAACTTGACAGAGGGGCCTCCTTTTACCCTCAACCTGAGATAAAAACCGAGACACACGCACACACCCCACGCCTCCTAGGGGAGCTGGCCCCTCCCGCTTCAGGGTCCCCAAAAGTGGCCCCGGGATGCCCAGAGAAGCGAAGGCAAAGGGGGCTCTTCCTGAAAGCCCCTCGGCAGGGGCGTGGAGGAAAGCACAGGTGGGGACACCTGAAACCCCAAGGGGGCCAGCGGTGGGAACGGTCGGAGGGGCCTGGGGAGCTCCTACCTTGTTAGGCTTGACGGCTCTTTGCAGGTTCTCGATCCACTTGTCTCTCTCGGCAGCTGAGCGGCAGGCAAAGCACTTGGTGCCCGAGGACGTGGTCACCTGGGCAGAAAGTGGGGCGGGAGTGAGCTGCGCTCTGCACATGCCCAGGAGCCCCCACCCCACCCCACCCCACCCTGCCGAGAGGCCCCAGACGCCAGCCCCCACCTCGAAACAGAACTCCTGGCCCAGGATGCTGCTGTGCACCGGTTTGATGAGGGAATCCTCATCCAAGTTCAGCTCCAGGGCTTCGGCTGCGCTGCTGGGGCTGAGCAGGGACTCGTGCGAATGCGACTCCTTAAAACTCTGCATCAGACGGGCCCTGCGGGGGGGGGGGGGGGCGGGGAGCACACTCAGTCAGCAGGAAGATTGTGGCTGGGGGGGCAGGACCCAGGGAGAGGGCCACGGGGAACTGGGCTTCAGCTGACCCCTCGCTTGGGGGTACCTGGCATCTGCACCCCAAAGGGGCATCTCTGCAGCCGCAGGAAATCCAGGAGTCGACCTCAGGGGTGTGGGGGGAGAGGGAGAGGGAAGCTGGTGGGAGGGCGGGCGGGCACAGGAGAGTCTTGGGGAGCCCCTCTGGACTGAGGGAGGCTCTGGGACTCCCAGGGGGCCACTGGGGGGCAGGGTCTGGATCGGCCCTTCCCACAGCCAGCCGAGCTCCAGAGCCCCTTCCCAGAGGGAGCTGGCAGAGTCCGTGTGCGGCTGCTTCCCCCCTCCCTTCCCCGTGGCATTTCTGCTCGGAGCTGCCGCCCCCAGCAGGATATATTTAGCCAGCAGCGTAAGTGGAGGCAGCCCCTGCGTGTCGGGGCTGCCGTCAGCCGGAGGGGGGAAAGGAAGGCAGGCGCTAAAAATACCCAGGGCTCCCAGGCCTTGGGGGGCAGGCGGGCTGGGCAGAGGGGGCCCCCAGGGGAGCCAGAAGGGCCACAGGGTGCCCTGGGCTGCGAGGGAATGTCCGGTCAGCCCTGGTGGCTCCCTCCCATCCAACCCAAGGAGCCGAGGAGCGGGACCAGCTCGGCCCACCTGTCGTGGTCAGCACTCCGGAAGCGCGGCAGCATCTGGCGGAAACTGCTGGTGCGGTCCAGCTTGGGCTGGCTCTTGGTGCGCTTGATGGAGCTCTTCAGGCGGCGGCTGAGGAAACCCTGTTGCTGCAGGTGGAGGGAGGAGAGGCCGGTCAGGCTGCCCCGGCTCACAAACACACATCCGGGTGCCCTGGGGCCCCAGGAAGGAAGCCAAGGGGCCCAGCGGTGGGACTCAAGTAACTGAACAACCGGGTCTCTGCCCTAATGATTTCTTCCAACAGCCAGTTCACCAAACTGCTCAGAAAGTTAACAAGCGGTTCTCCCGAAGTGGTGCGAACCGGCTGAATCCCACCACTGAAGGGGCCCCAGGAGGACGCTTGCCCAGGGGCCGCCGGTGCCCAGAGGGGAGCAGCCACCAGCCCTCTCCCTCCTGCTCAGCCACGGCAGGAACAGCCCGTTCCCACCGAACGGCTCGGCCTCTTCTCCAGCGGTCCCCCAGGAAAGGCCTTGGCTGGATAAGGCCTGGCACCCGGAGTTCCCCACAGGTGCCCTGGCTGGGGAGCCAAGAGGGCAAGTGGCACCCTCAGCGGGTGCCCACTTGCCAAAAAAGCCTTTCGGGGACCATCTGCACATCCCGGCTTAGATCAAGGAAGCTGGTCTGAAGCCAGCCCATCTTCCCCAGGACCCGCCTTTCTTTCCTGGTGGCCTCCTTTCCTTGCTCTTCACAGCTTTGCTCGGCCACCTCACAGACAGAAGTGGAAACCTTCCTGACTTTTGCCCAGCAGCCATTCTTGCCTCCCTGGATCCAAGATCCCCCCACCTCCATGCCCAACCGCTTTTTCTAGGGGGAGGCAGGAGGGCCGCCCCAGCAGGGAAGGCAGAGGGGGCAGGCAGGCCCAGGCTCAGAGCCCCAACAGTCACAACCGAGGGCTGACAGGCTGAACCCCACAAAACCCCGTTTCCCTGGGGGCGCTGGCACTCAAGATGGCATCTCCCTATCCAAAGGTCTCTGCTTCTCTTCCATAGAGGTGGGGGCACCTGGCAGGCAGCTCCTCCTTTTTCCCCCTCCCCCTCCCTCAGCCCCACTGATGGCCAGTCCCTTTCTTCAAAGCCAGGATTGCCTCCAGCCAGCCCTTCCTCTTATCCCTGCCCCCTGCTGAAGAAAAAGGATAGGGGCTCAGGGAGAGGGCAGGCAAGCCATGCGGGGGGGGGGGGGGGCCCCCCCCGGGGGACGGGAGGGGGGGGGCTGGCGGTGCGTCCATGTTGATGCTGTACTGCTTGCCCCCCGGGACGCTCTTCCTGCGGGAGCGGCTGGCGTGGTACTCTGCAGGGGAAGAGAGAGGCAGCGTTCGAGGGGCACCCCCACAATGAAGGACTTGGGGGGGGCAGCAAAGTCCCAGGAGTGCATGTGGGAGGGAGGCGACTGCTGACCAGTGATGACCAATGGGCTGCAGGACCCACCCACCCCAGGGCAGGGAAGCAGAGCCCTGCACATGGCCACCCCTCTGGGCCCCAGCTGGGGCCCCCTTTCCCCCCCCCCCCCCCGAGGTCTCCCCCCTTGACCCCAAGCACCCCCAGGGCCAGCAACGGGCCCCAGCCAATCATCAACCTGGCCTTATTAAGAAGACCCAAAGTAAGGAAAGCCCCAGTGGGCTTAAGGGGGAATCCTACTTTGGGGGATCCCCGAATTGGCAGGCTCCTTCAGCCAAGAATCGGGGACTGGCAAATCCCCACCCCCTCCCCTCGTGAGGCAGGCTCTGGAGAAGACCCCAAAGGACGGACAAGTGGACTCAGAGGGAGCCCCCCAAGAACCCCACCCTGCCCCCTCTGGGAGGATGAAGGCCCCAGTGGAGCTCTTCGCCCCATCCTTTATTTGAATTTATTTTGGCATGTGGTGGAGCAATTCCCTCTGGCGGCATATTGGGGAATCCCCAAAGGCTTTGTGGGTGCAGCCCCATCACGTACTGACCATATAAAAAGTCCACCTTGGAATTTGTAAATAGGGGGGTTTCCTACTTGCTCCCTGAGAATGTAATTGTAGGTGCTTTTTAACACTAAGCCAAGAAATGCATTTATTTTTTTTCCAGTTCAAAGGCCTCCCAACCCCCAAAAGCAGCTCCCAAGCAGCCTCCCTCCCCCGACAGGCACGCGCATCCTCCCGGGAAACCCCAACCAACCCCAGGAGCTGCTGAAGGCGCCCAAGTGGACCTGGGTGTCCACAGGCCCCACCGGGGCAGCTTCCCAAGAGGCCCAGATGCTGACGCTGCTCTGTGGGGTGTGGGGAATGCCATGGGACGCACAGGCCCCTCTGAGAGGCAATGAAGGGCAACCTACGAAAAGTCTGCAAATAACCCCACCCCGCCCCCAGTTGAGAGGGCACCAAGGACCCCAACTCCATTGGAGGCTGTCTTCCCCACAAGGCTACACAACCAGGGATGGGGGAGCAAGAAGGGCCAGGGTGGGACATATTCACCTCCCATCCTCATGGCCTTCAACCTTCCAGACCCCCTTGCAGCCCCTGCCAGGAAGTAAAGGCCCTTCTGGGGTGCAAGAACAGCGCCCCCCTCCAGACCCTGCTGGATTTCAGGAAGGCAGAGGGGACAGGAAACCCATGTGCCAGAGCTGCCTCCCAATGGGGCTGGCTGGATGCCAGGCCTGGGTCTCCTCATGCAGGGGCACAACGGGCACAGACCTCCTTGCCTGGACCTTCCCCCCCCCCCCCCGCAGCAGGGGCCCTTCTGTGGCCCTTGAGCAGCACCAGCTGCAGGATCTGCAGAGAGCCCCTCCCCCCATGCGTTCTGGCACAACGCAGAGCCACCCACCGGGCTCTGCCACCATCTGTCTTGCCCGCCTGCCTGCCAGCCCTGCGAGCCACTGCCTCCACCCCAGGCCTTCCTGTTCCCTCAAGGCCTGAGCAGCCCCTCCCTCCCATGTGACAGCCGGGGAAGAAGGGGGAGAGCCCTTCTCTCCTGCCCCCTCTTCCCCACAGGAGCTGGCCTTCTGGAAGGAGAGAAGGCCTTTTGCCCACCAGCCCCAGGGAGGAAGAATCGCTCTGCCTGGATTGTCCCCCTCCCCTCCCCGCCTGTCAGCTGGAAAGAGCCTCCCCAGGAGAGCCACCAAGGAGGGAAGAAGAGAGGCTGGATCAGGCCCCTGCCCCACCTGGCCCTGCAGCTTCTCCTCCTGGTGGCCCCACCGCCTGCACGGCTAAGAGGTTGGCCAACACACACACACACACACACACACCGGACTCCAGAACGGCAGCAATGGGGGGGAGCTCTGGGTAGTCCCCCATCCACGTGCAGGAGACCCCCCCAGCCCTTTCAGCAAAGGCAGCAGGTGCACAGAGACGACCCCCCTCCTGGCAAGCCCGGCGTCACGTGACTGCCTGGCCAGACCCGGCCGATAAGACCACCCCGGGTTCACCCACGTGCCAGCACAGCGGCGGACGCAGCTGCGAGGCAGCCGGAGCCCTCAATGCGTGGACGCGGGCGGGACGCGATTGCGCCTCTTACACATCGGCGGCGCTCGCACAGACCCTCCCCAGGCCGGAGCTCCGAAGTCCAGCGCGCCCAGCAGGGAAGGGTGCAGCGCCGGGGTTGGGAGCAGCCGGCAGGCAGAGACCCCTCCGAGGCCCGTCGGTGCTCGCGAGCGAAGCCGCCTCCGCTTCCCGCCCGGAGGGAGGTCGCGGGCGGCGACGCGGGAGCCGGCCGAGAAGGGCCGCGGGGTTGCGGGCGACTGGGACGGGGGACCCCGGAAGCGGCGAGCCCCCTCCGGGAAGGCGCCCCGGGCGAGCAGCGGCCTCGAGCGAGGGGGCTCCGCGCGCGCTCCCGATCATCCCGCCCGCGACGCCCACGCACTCGCCGAGCGCGCCACGCCGGGCGGCCTCGCGCGAACACGGACGCGGCGGCGGCAGCAGCGGCGCTGCCCACGCGCGGCCGCTCGCCCGCCCGCCTCGCCTCGCCTCGCCCCCCGCCCCACGGCCG